>PVIU01010627.1:0-69006 GCA_004026605.1 Ondatra zibethicus | reverse complement strand
TTGTTAGCTTTCTACCTAAAACTTGGGTGGCCAAAGGCAGGGGCATCTGTATTGAAACAGGGATGATACCAGGAATATTGAAACCACTTATCAAGCTCTGCAAAGTGGAAAAACGAGCATGGAGCAATGGTGAACAGATAAGGCACACTCCATCCCTGAACACCACTTCTAGTTGGGATCTTCCTGTTACATGAGAAAATTACACTATATAGATCTATATTAGATAAATCAGAACCAAACTCTCTTTCGTTTTTCAAGACAGGATTTCTCTGTGTAGCCCTGGCTGTCCTGGAACTCACTCTATAGACCAAGCTGGCTTCGAACTCATAGAGGTCCACCTGCCTCTGACTCCCAAGTATAGGGACTAAAGGTGTGTGCCACCACTGCCCAGATAGAACCCAACTCTTAAGTGAGAAGAATAGATATTCTCTGAGATGGGTAGCCAGAAATTAAAATTGTGTTTAGAGAAAGAACCAACAAATATTCTTAGATTTCTTTTAATTGAGAAAGGTATAAAAACAGTGTAAAAATGAAGTTTTTAAAATCAGACATGAGTCTATAAATACAAAAACAATGTATAACAATAGCAGTAAGTTAAGAGACTTTTAGATAATAGAGAAATAACATGTAGAGGTGGGATAAATGGAACAGGATGTCTTTTGTTTTACTTATTACTTACATATTTAGTATATGCATGTGAGCCTACATGCATACACTGTTATGCATTATGTGAGGAAGATGTTTTTAAATAACAAAAGGGGATCTACAGTTTCTAAGACATCTTGTCAAATCCCCATGAATGAAGGAGGCCTTATTCATAACAGTTCAAGTTTTGCCATGATATTACAGTAACTTGTCTCTGAAATGCCACAGTCAAGATAATTTATATCCTATTACATTTTATAAGAATGTTTAAAGGTTGATGACCATAGCCAATGTATTCATCTAATGAAATGAACATGTGCCAATGACTAAGAGAAAAGATGGGGAGGAAGAAGGGAGAGGGGGGAAGAGAGGAGGAGAGAGGGAGATTCATAGAAAGGAAGTGAGAGAGTTGGAGAAATTATTCAAGGATCAGAGCACCCAATCGAGCTAGGTAGGAGGAAAGTGAGGGTGAGGGAGGCTGAGGCTCATGTGCTACAGCCAAGTCTAAGCCTGTGGCCCTAATTTCTCTTCTATACTTAGATCAGGTCTCTTATCACTTGTGAAGTGCGAGATGTGAAATGTCTCACGATGCTTATAATTTAGCAGCGGAATAAAAAACCAAGACACACTGTCACAAAGAAAATAGTGTGCTGCAGTATATAATTAATGGCTAAATTATATGGTTTGGTTTTGAGAACTGCAACAGAAATTGAGAGTACAGAGAAAGCTGTAAGACCAGGGAGAGTTGGGAAGAGTTTCATGGAGGAGCTGGGAACAGGGAAAATTCCCATAGAAAAAAGGGAAACAGAACTTTCTAAGGAGGAACAAGCCAAGAATGAATGAAGATCATTGGCTTGGTGGTGGGCAGGAAGGAAGGCTTACTTTGGAAAACAGTAGGAATAGATTTATATATGTAGTGTTGACCTGACCCATAGATGCTCACAAAACCCTGGAAGAAGCAGTTTGATATCATGAGAAGTAATTCTTAGAGAATAGAGATAATCCACTATGACATTTCCAACTGCACTCGAATCCTCAATGATCAGATAAACCAGCTGCATCCCAAGGACTCAGTTTGTACCAAGTATTTGCCCATGGGCCAGCAGATCCGTTCATCATCCATTACACTCCATTATAAAAGAGGGGACACAACCTCCAGAGGTAACTGGCACTCCTAGCCCTCAGAGAGAAAGCAAGAAACCGTTTTCTGCAATGTGAAAAATGCTACAAAATGTGAAAAGAAAGTTAGTGGGTCTTTTCAAAGGTCAATAAAAAATTGTCTAGAGTAGGAACCTGAGCTGAGGATATACCATAGGTGCTGGAGTGTTTGCCTACCACACACAAACCCTGGTTTCCACCCCCAGCACCACATATTTCAGTCATGATAGCACACACCTCTGAAAGTATAAGAAGATTAGAAGTTCATTGTTGGTTACATAGTGAGTTTCAGCCCAACCTGTAATACACAAGATGGGGAGAAAGAGAACGAGGGAGAAGAGGGAGAGATGAGGAGGGAGGAGAAGGAATAGGAGAAGGAGGGAAGAGTGAGGAATTAAGGAAGAGAGGAGAGGACAGGAGAGAGGGGAAGGGAGGAGAGGGGAAGGGAGGGGAGGGGAGGAGGAAAAGGAATTCAGCACACCAAAGAACTTTGGCAAAGGCAAATACAGCCACCAAGGTTTCCTGCTTCCCAGAACTATTGACCTGAAGGATGCAAACTCATCAGCAGGAGCTCAGTGCAGCTGGGAGAGGTGAAGTGTTTTTAAGCTGTGACTCAGAGAGGACAGATGAGCTCTGATTTCCTGCTGAGCCTCCACTCTGCCCTGGGAAAACTCTCAGCATCCTTTTATTTCCATGACCTTATTTACCACAAATGAAACTGTGGGTGAAGATGCCATAAGGAAGTCACTCAACCTATATAAAGGCATCAGAAGGTCTGAATGAGTGACACACATCAATCACAAACAAGAAGAAAAGGAATTTAGTGGCAACCATGCAAGAACCTTACCTACACAGCTTCAAAATCCAATCATAAGACTGCTATACATAATTATAACCAGTTCTCCTTAAAGCATAGATTCCGGTCCTCATCCCCAGAAATCCTGATTCTGCTCTATAAAGAATCCATATTAACCTTTTATTCCAATTCAATGGGTATTTGTAAAGAATGGTGCTATGTAATGAATACATCTTTGGAAAATCAGTGCCTATCAAAATAGATTTTGAACATCCTTTATTGCATCATCTTTCAATGTATGACAGGTTTTTAAAATCTAATGTTTTTAATTTCATATGTGAGTACTGTATTTGCATTATTTTCACCCTCCCTCTCTCCCTCTAGCTCCCCCTCTTACTCTCTCCCAAATTCATGACCTCTTCTTTAATTATAATTGTTGTACACACACAGAGAGATACACACACACACACACACACACACACACACACACACACACATGCGCACACATTCAGTCCATTCAGGGTAGCTCTTTCTTATCTGTGTGTAAGGCTGACCACACAGAATGTCTAACCTACCAGGAGGCTCATCCCTGGACAAAACTGATCCTCCTCCTCTCAGCAGCCATGGATTGCATACAGCATTTCATATAGGGGTGGGGCCTTGTGAAACTTCCCCTGTCCACATTGGCATATATGACATGGTTTTTGAATAATCTGTTTTAAGCCAGATATAGTGGAGCACATGCTTAATTTTGGAACTTAGGAGGCAGAGGAAGGTAGATCTCTACAAATTCAATGCCAGCCTGGTGTATATAGCAAATGCCAGGCCTCCCAGGGGCACGTAGTGAGACACCATCAAAAAATATTTTCTATTTATCCTCGTAAACTGGCAGGATGGAGTAATTACACATATTTCGGCCCCCAAGCATTTGAGGTAGTTTCAAGAACTATAAACGTTTTCTTCCCAGAAAATATTTCTTTACAGTTCAAAGTAAGAATCCAGGATCTTTTTCAAGAGCAAAAGTTTATGTGCCCATCTCTCAGGAAAGAGGAGATGCTGCCTTTTTTATGAGAAAACCCAGTTTGATGCCCATCACCCTCTTAAAGTAGCTTGGTGCTGCCAGGAGCAGATGGCAACACCGACCTATTTCCGAGAGAATGTTGAGCACCAATGACACTCCACTTGGAGCTTGTTTTCTTCTTGGCAAAACTGGCCTTTGGGCAAGGAACTGCCCATGCATAGACCATTGACAAAATGCGTGATGTCTGGACAGGACAAGAAGGATACAAGAAAAAAGACTGTCAAATCCTGCCAAGACAGGGTAAGATGGTTTTGAAAAATTTCCTGCCTCTGAAAATGGTCTGTCATTTACTCTAGGCCTTAGCCAAAGTTGGTTGCTCCAGCACTGCAAATGAGACTTTGGGTGATTGCCCAGGTAGCCAGTTGTCTCTGTCATTTGTTACACATTTTGGAAGTTGCTTGATTACTCAAGTAATATTATTTCCCTTCTCGGGTCTTCGATGGGGTTGAAGACTAGATAGTCATAGTTACTTTCCTTTCATGACTTGGCCAAGTTATTTATAAAATAAGACTTATACTCCTTAGGATAGGATAAATATTGAAACATTTATCACATGTTTCTTGCTTGATATTGTTTATGTTGGTTGTAATTCTAACTTTTATACTTGATATTTGTTCTTATTGTATATAATTTTGTATTAGGTTTAGAACTCTCTTATTTCAACAAAAGGGGGAGGTGCTGCAGGAAATCCTTCAGCCAGTAGCCTTTAAGTTACCCGCCCACTTAGGCGTGGCCTTTTATACTATAAATGCTGATGGAAGCCTGCTCTCAGCTCTCTCTTTTGGCTGCCGGATTAGGTTGCTGTTCCCCATTTGGGCAGAGGACTACCCCTAAGTAAATAACCCTTTATTATATTCAATTCTGAGCTAGTGAAGGATTTCCTTTTAGCGTCCATCTTCACCCAACCACAACATTGCTGTGCTGCTACTTCATAACTGCGATTTTGCTACCGTGATGAATCCTAATGTAAACATCTGATACGCAGGATATCTGATTTGTGACCCCCAAAGGGGTTTCGAGAACTGCTGCTCTCGCAGGAGTCAGAAGAAGAAGGGTAGCTCCAGGTGAGAGAGTCAGCATGAAATGAAGCTGTCCCTCATGGCCTCTCACTTCTGCCCTCCATCTTTTTCATCATCTTACGACACTGCACAAGTCCTCGACAGATGCACCCACTGAACTTCGGGCTCGCAGCCTCTGAAACTGCGGACTTCAGCAGATTGTTTTCTTTGTAAATGACCTAGTCGCAAGTGCTGAGGTATAACAGTGGATAATAGACAACACTGTATTGTGCCCCTTGTCATCGTTATAATGTTATGCTCTATCATGTTATAACAACTAGTCCTTTTTAGAGACGCGAAAACTGAGATACAAAAAGGCACCAAGACACAGAGTTCATGCGGTTAATTACTTTCAACACTGAGTTGAGAACAAAGCAATTAGGCAGTTATGTTGAGGTTATTTTTAATAATTCATGTAACCTCTACTTTCATAAATTAAATTAGTGTCCTAAGGGAATAGCCAGTACTTGTTTTATTTTTCAAAGTCATAATACTTGAAAGCAGATAGAGGACCTGTAAGAGTTAAGGTCCTGCTCTCCATAATAGCTCTACAAATTATCATTTAATGTGTTCTTTGCTAAGAACTATCTGTCTGATTTTGTTATTGTCCCTTCCCCTTTCATTAGAATCCAAAATTAAAGGTAAGATGTGACTTTAGGTATTGGAATAACTTGCTTAAATATAGAATTGATAACTTACTGACGTCCAGGCCTTTGTGACTAATGTCTTTAGTCATACATAGCTGAATTAATTCATTAAAATCAGTGTTGGCAAACCAACTCATTGCATCTTTGTAATATATGTGTCTGAAATGGGTGTTAAAGCACAGAGTATAATTTCTTTCTCTAACGAGCATACGCTTTTAGATATTTTTACTACTGAGAAAGCAGAGCCAAATTTCTATTATTTAGTGTGCTGGTTTGAATACATATGGCCCTCAACTACTCTTGTGTGTGAATGCTTTACGCATAGGTGGTGGCACTATTAGAAGGTCTGACCGTGTTGGAATAGGTGTGGACTTATTGAAGAAAGTGTGTCACCGTGAGGTGAACTTTGAGGTCTCATATGTGCTCAGGTTACACCCAGTACACTGTTTCTCTTGCCGCTGCCAAAGAATCAAGATGTAGAACTCTCAGCTCCTTCTCAACACCATGTCTGCCTGCATGTTGCCATGTCCCGCCATGATGATAATGGACTGAAACTCTGAAACTGTAAGCCGCCCAATTAAATGTTTTCCTTTATAAGAAAACATAGTACCATAGTCATGGTGTCTCTTCACAGTAAACCTTTTAATGCATCTGTTTTTAGTATCTGTATTTTTGAAATAACTTTATTTTGAGGGAATCAATCTTAGTTACATAGAAAAATTATGAAGTTAATAAGAGGGTCACTGTGGATCCCACACCTGGTTTCCTGTGTGATTAATGAGGATGATATACTATAATTCACTAAAATCCCATGTTTCCATTCAGTTTTGCTTTCCTCAGTTCTTATCTACTGTACTTTTTCTGGGGGTGGACTACACCTGAGATACTATGCCCACTTATTTGTTGTGTCTCCTCAGGGTCTCCTTGGATGTGTTTCTTAGACCGTCTCTGCTTAGGCCTTCATAGTTTTGATAGCCTAGTGGTTTCAAATACTGGCCAGAATTTTTTACAATATTGCTCTACTGAGCTTTATCTTAACTTTTTCTTATCATTAGAGCATGTATGATCTTGCACACCCATTACTCCAGAGGGAAAGTGCCATTTTTATGCAATGTATGACAGGCAACGGTATCAAAATGGCTTCTTGTTGTTGAAGTCAACCTTGATCACCTGACTGAGGCAGTGTTGGGCAGTCTCTTGCTGCAAAGCTGTTATCTTTCTTTATTTCTACAGTACTCTTGGTCCTCCAAAATGGTCGCTATTTTGGTTCTCTTGTGAGAAGAGAAGAGTCATTTACTCTTTAAAATACAAATGTAACTTGGAGTTTTGACGGCATGAATGGTAAATCGAGTAAAGTTGGTGGGTCTGGGCATCATTAAGCAGCACAGCAAGGATACTGTTGTGAAAAATCTGTGTAGGGAATTTCTCTGTATGATGCACTTGGAAAGGACCATCCCCTGGCTTCGGGTTTTGCAGGCCTTTGTTCACCTGGCACTATACTAGATTTGGGAACACACATCTGGAAAGTCACTTTTGTTCCAAGAGGTTAAAATTACCATGTAAAATTCACCCTCATTTCTCTTGCCGTGGTATTTGGAATATCTGCAGATTCATACAAATCTTTTAGAACTATACTCATTATCGACTATATGGAACAATACACGATTATTGAGGAAAGGAGTGAACATTCTTTTAAAAATCATACTTTTTGTTTCAGGAAAATATGGAAGTGGGTCCTTTGAGGCAGAATTTCCTTGGATCTTTTCTAAGAAATAAAATGGCCATGGGATAGTATATATGTCATCTGCTAGTCTTATCCTAATATTCTTTTATTGAAAGAATGACAAAGACACACAAGGATGGGAGGTCTAGCAGTACCCTAGCCCTTATGTTGGCTAAAGCATCCTTGTACAGAAGTGTTCAGAATCCTTTAGCCAAATTGTAGTTGACCCTTGAACTGGGGATCATCTAGATTGCAGAGAAGATAGATAGGTACCCCAATAGAATAGGTTCTTGCTGAAGGAGATAGATCTAGCAGTAGTGCTACAAAAGACAAAAGTATGGTTCATGTGGTCTCACCCATGTGAAGCCTGGATCTCAAAACACCAGTGGTACCTTTCTACCACACTATAATTTTCAGAGGCCTCTACAAGACTAAACTTTCCTTAGGGAACCACTTTAAAAACCTTTTGCTTCTAAGTTACTCCAAATACGCTTGAATTTGTCATTATGTAGACTATCTTCATCTTATTTTTCACATGAAATAAAGCCAATACATTTTCACTACCTTGACAGAGCTGGCCTGTGTAGCCAAGGATAACCTTGACCTAATTCTTCTGCCTTAGCCTTCCAAGTGTTGGGATTTCAAGCACATGCCATCATGCCTGGCTGAGAAGCCCACTATCCTCATAGTGTTGCTAAGGTCCACCTTCCAGTCAGATGGCCAGCTTGTTTCTGAGCACAGCTGGAAAGTTGGTTCTAGATGTGTTAACTTACTAGACATCAAGTGATAAATTTTATCCTAAATCCTTAGTCTTCTGCAAAGCAGAATTTATTATCTTTATTGTAAACACCCATGATATGTCTGACACAGAGGGATTTCTAGAGCTAAGGAAATGAAATATGTAATGTTTTGGCTGGAGAGATGGTTCAGCAGTTACGAGCGTTTGCTGTTCTTTCAGAGGACAGTTCCAGTTCCTGGGTTCAGTTTCCAGCACCCACATGAGTGGTTCACAACTGCCTCTAACTCAAGCTCCATGAGATCGGATGTTCTTATCTGGTCTGGGGGGGGCACTTTTATCTACATGGTGTACATACTTACCTACACTCTGGTAGGTACAGAACATGGTAAAATAAATTAAATAAATACATAAATTTATGACATTTTTTACAAATGCGGTGTTTGTTGCTTTATTCAAGACTTAGTGGAGTTAGGGGTGGAATTCAAGAACTGAACTCTGATTTTTTTTTTTAACAGAAAAACACTGGTAGTTTTGAAGTGACTAGCCATTCCCCTACTTCACCATCGAAGAAAGCCAACACCATCTGTCCCCTTGTTTTAAACCGTGTCTCCTGGTCAGCAAGCTAGTCAATGCTTGGCACAAGCCAGTACCTCAGATATCCTGAGCAGGCAATGGCTGAGGCAGGAAGGCCTGAAGGAAACAGCAAAGGCAAGGTGGTGGGAGAGCCAGAGCTAATGATCCAGAACTGGGGCAGAGTTTTAGGAAATCTAGAGAGTTCCTTTGGGGCCTTTCTGAGAGACAGAGAAAGTAAATAAGGGGCAAACCCGCGTAGGAAACTAAGGCCTGCTGCCAGATTTCCTGGAAGGCTGCAGTTTAAACCCAGGTTTGCCCTTCTTACAGTTCTCTAATTCTCTGGCTCCCGTAATGATGTTTTCAAAGGCAGGATTTCTCCATTAGTAGCAGCCCTCTGCCTTCCTGAGACACAGTGAGGCTTATTTTTGCTGCAACTCATTTTAGTTTGTGAGCCTGATTCTAAGTAGAGATTATTTTAGGCCCAGGCTTCCTTTCTCGTGCTTCTTGGTGTTTGATTTATGACAATTTTGGTAATCATGGAGGAAAATTAAAAATTATAGTAAATATTGGTCTACCGCCAATCCTAAGAGGCCAGTGTCTTACATTTATAGCCAACTCCACTCTTTTTGTTGAAAATTTTACTTTACTAAGAGGAGAAGGAAAACATTCTGCTTGTCCCCATGCCCCACCCTAAGCCCTGGCTCATGGTGAATGTCACTCAGTTTCTTCAAGTTATGTCTCCATTTGAAAGGTTAATGTCCTTTATTCTTTCATTCTTTTTATTGAAACTTTTTTCTTATAATATATTCTGATCACCCTTTTCCCTCATCCAGTTCCTCCCAGATCCTCCCAACCCACCCAACTCTGTGTTTCTTTTCTCTCTCTTTAGAAAACAAACAGGCACACACACGAATCTCTGTTTTTCTTTCTCTGTCCCTCTCCCCTCTCCCTCACACACACACATAAGACCCACACAAACCCTGAGTCAAAAATCTACAAAAATACCATTGAGTTCCTTTTGTAGTCTAATCACTTGGGGGAATGGGGCCTGCCCTTGGAGTATGGTTAATATGTACCCAGTGAGACTCCACTGGAGACAACTAATGTTTTCCTCTGCAAACCAGTGTTAACTGCAGGTAGCTTCTCGGTAGGGTCCAAGTCCATGTCCACTTTCCCATCTCTGCACTGAGACCCCATCTGGCTTGAACTTGTGCAGGCCCTATGTATGCTGCCACAGTCACTTTGCATTCATATATGAGTCAGTTGTGTTGGGTCTCGAGGGCACCATTTCCTTGGTGCCTTCCATCACTTCTGCCTCTTGCAATCTTTTCTCCTCTTCCACATGAATCCCTGAGCCCTGAGAGGAGGGGTCTGGTGAAAACATCCCATTTAGGACTGGGTGTTCTCTGCATAGTGGGTCTCCAGGTGAGTTTCCATCTACTACAAGAGGAATTTTATTCTTTTTTTTTTCCAAATCTTTGAGATGGTTCTTATTTTCTACTCTGTGTCCTACATGCTAGAAATATGGGAGAGACATATCACATCCTGAATGTTAATGTGATCTGCATATAACATTTAAGCATTATTAATATATTAACATCCCTTGCCCATACTCTAAGTGTCTATGCTGTTCTAAGAGACATTAGAACTGAATCCCCAGGATCTGAACCAAAAACCTAAGTTTGACTGTTAACTAAATTAAAGTAATTAACTTAGATAGTTTTATGTGGGTACATATTAACCTAACTTCACAGTAAAGTTAGGTTATCAGCAGTCATCTCAAGGACTGCTATGCTATTAAATAAGATAGTTGGCATGAAAGTAGATACTATTACTATCTTAAAGTATAAGAAGTTATCATAAGGATAAGGGAAATATTTTTGACATTTTAGGAAACACAAAACACAGGAAAAAATAAGGCAAATTGCTAGATGGCTTTATTCAGGCAAAAATATGCAACTGGCTGAAGTCAGTTCCCAGCTCACGCCCCCTCAGCCTGGGTGTTAACTGAGTTCAGCTAGATATTTGCTCACCTCCAGGAGTTTCCCTATGCATGCACTGAGGGTTCTCAGGGAGCTGACTTTACAGGAAGCAAATCTCAACAAGGAAAGAACAGTTATCAATAATTAAAAATCATCTGTGCTTTCTATTGTCTTATTGTGACAGATTAAGAAGTGCCTTCAGTCTCTCACAGCATCCACAGTGACCCTGAGTCTCAGTTGCCATAGCAGTAACTGGAATGTAGACCTACATTATGCTTCCTGAATCACCTCCCAGAGAGACGGCTGCCACTCAACTCCTTACCTCAGAACCTGCTTCAGAGCAAAACACAAAGTAAGACATTTTGGTCTTTAAAAAGATTTTTTAAACAATTTATTTCATTTTTAAATTGCACGCTTGTGTGCAACTGAGTGCAGATCCCCATAGAGTCCAGAAGAGGGCTAGAAGATTCCCTGGGGCTGCCATTACAAACAAGTACAAGCCGCTTGATGTGGACGCTGGGAATTGAACTTGCATCGCCTGTAAGAGTACCATACCCTTCTCGCCTCTGAGCCAGCTGTCTCTCCAGCCACATTTGGTTTCATTTTAAAACTCTGCTGCAGTGATCTCTAAGATTTGCTTTCACAGGTGTGTGTTAGTAATGGTTGACCTTTTGTTTCAGTCTTTGCTTTCATTTTTCTATTTTAAAGGGTATCTATTTGCAAAGTGTGAGAAATTAAAGAAGAGGACAGGAAGAAGAGGGCAGAGGCGAAGAACTGAAAGCTAACCTCCTTCACACAAGTCAATTGAATACGTTTTTTTTTTTTTTTGTAGAAGGAAGTCACACTTTTAAAGTGTGAATCAAGCCAGTCATGAGGCAGAGGTGAGAAAGAACAGTGTGATCTACCAGAAAGGAAGAATGGAAGGCACCCAGGTCATTCTCCGACCCCAATATGCCTTTAGATACATGTTCTCTAAATTTAGCTTCGTCTTTATTGCTTCTGTGGCCCCCAAACTTTGTAACTGTTTCTTAACCCATTTGTCATTCTTTAGGGTGACACAGTAAATCTTCAAGTGAGAGACGAGAGGATGCTTCAAGCAGGACTCTGCAAAGTGCAGTGTTTCCTCCCAGCGTTCTGAAATTGGATGGACTGTCTAGAGACCAGCTGTATCTGCCAGGAGCAGAGTCAGAACCAGATCTGAGTGAAATGTGCAGGCAAAACGGGCTACTGGTGTTGGGAAGGGCAGAAAAACAGGTACCCAAGTGTCTACGACAGAAGCAACCACTCCGGTGATGGGCACCAGCACCTAATGATATGCTGAGCATCATTGTCTTCTATTCTTTCTACTGTTTCTCTTGCCTCAGCTTCCAAACTGTGCAGAATAACACACTCCAGATATGAATTGCTTGAAGAACCTCCACCCTACCCCCGGAGAGGGGCAGGAAAGAAGACAAGGGTCACAAGTACAGAAAGAATAAAGAAGCAAGCTGAGCCAGGAGGTGGTGGTGCATACCTTTATTTATTTATTTTAAATTGTTTTTATTGAGCTATAGATTTTTCTCTGCTCGCCTCCCTTTCTACACCTCCCCTTCTACCCTCTCCCATGATTCCCATGCTCCAAATTTACTCAGGAGATCTTGTCTTTTTCTACTTACCTTCTAGATTAGATCCATGTATGTCTCTCTTAGGGTCTTCTTTGTTGTCTAGGTTCTCTGGGATTGTGAATTGCAGCCTGGTTTTTCTTTGCTTTATGTCTAAAAGCCACTTATGAGTGAGTACATATGATATTTGTCTTTCTGGGTCTGGGTTACCTTATTCAATATGATGTTTTCTAGATCCATCCATTTGCCTACAAATTTCAAGATGTCATTATTTTTTTCCACTGGGTAGTACTCCATTGCATAAACGTACTATAATTATCTATTCTTTGATCCTGGGCTTAGGAGCAAGGGTGTGGCCAACTAATCTGAAGGAAAGCAAAATGAAACAGAACACTGACCAGTGTTGTCACCAACTCCTGCTGTCGGGGGTCTTCCCCAAGCTCAGCACTTGTTTTGTAGGATGATTTGTTTCTTCTTTCATTCATTGTTTGTTTTGAAGAAACAAAGATTATTCTGGTAAGAGTGCATTGGCCTAATTTACGTGTTGGCAAAAAGATCGGCATGTTTGATCAAGGCAGTGGTCCTCAACCTGTAGATCACAACTCCTTTGGCAACCTTCTATCTCTGAAAATATTCACATTATGGCTCATAACAGTAGCAAAATTACAGTTATGAGGTAGCAATGAAAATGACCTTATGGTTTGAGAGTCACCACAATATTAAAGGGTCACAATCTTAGAAAGGTTGAAAACCACTGGATTAAGGGAAACCAGGAGCCTATTTACTATCAGGACTGGCTTCTGTGAGGAAGCAAAGTTTGTAGTGACCTGTGCTGTTCCACTCAGCCCACCTTTGATTTATGCTGCAGCTTCAGGGGCTTAGGCCCTGTGTGTTTTCAGAGTACCATCATGCATGCCCACTTTACCCCTCGGAGTTTCTTTTCAAAGTCTTTCTCTGAAGCAGTAGGAACTTACTCAGCTGTGTGCGGGGTAAGCCTAAAGAATAGGTTAGAATGTCTTCAGAAGAATGGTCAACGAAAAAGGCCAGGAAGCAACTCCTGTTCTTTGTAAGAACACTTGTGACTTGTACCCAGGTGGTCCTTCAGAGGCCCTCCAGAAGACCTGAATACAGCCATCCTGAGTGATAGATAGCTCAGTAACTTGCTATTTATTGACTTCTCCAGCTTCTTTTTCTTAAAAAAAAAATCCTTCTTCTTTCTTTTCTTCTGTTGTCTCTGAAAATAAACACTTAGACTAGAGCCTTTATCTTGGACTCTGCCTTTGAGTCCCAAACAAAACTCTAATATCAAATGAACTGCAAGAAAGCAGGCCCTCAGGACAGGACTGTGCAGATGCTTCATCTCCTAGTGAGATGGAAACAGAAGTCCATTCCATGGAGAGTCAATCACCTCTGGCCTAACTACAGAATTCTCATCGGTGCTAAATCAGATGTGGGTGAGGGAAGCTTTGCTTATCCAGCGTCTCTAATAGTTGAATAAAAAATGACAACATTGATTATGAGTATAAATTGACTGGTTTTCATAAAAAACCTTCATTATCTTGAATGCTTTGATGAAAAAGACAACAACTGATTCAAGACTTTCCGTGAAAGTTAAAATTCCTCCCTGAGTACAAATAAAAAGACTGTAGGAAATAAAGAGAAATGCAAGCTAAAATCAGGCTCAGAATTTAACTATAGGGGTGGCAGGAAGTAGAAAACCCCAATGTGAAAGTCTCTTTTGTCAAAGCTCTGTCTCAAAGACTTGCCGATGACAGGAAAGAGCAGGAGCTCAAGACTTGGAATGAAGACCAAGGGAGGTGTGAAGACAATCAGGAAGCTACATTGATGTGGGTATGGATGCGAATATGAGTGTGGATATAGATGTGGGTGTAAACATGGATAGGGACCTGGAGACAGTTATGAATATGGATAATAAATACCTTATGCCCTGGGTGTTCTTCAATAAAAGACTGGAGAAGGCAGTCTCTCTCTCTTGCTAGAGGATTGCAGTCTTCTCCTGTCTAGAAAAATAAAAGGAAGACCTCTCTTGACTGAGTATCTTATGGAATGATAATCTTCCTTGGGATCCTGTCTCCTGACTTCCTAATAGTTCATTTGATGATAATGTGAAAGGTACTAGCATATGAGGTGGGAGGTTCAGAATCTGGATGGGAAGACATAACTTACTGAGAGAGTTATAGAAAAATTCTGACAGAAAATAAAAAAATAATCTATGGCAACAGATTTGAAGGTGCTAATCTAAGTGGGGTGATGGAGATGTAAGACTAGATGGAGTTGATTGCCTTGGAAACTTTCCCCCACAATTCAAGGTTTAACATCATGTCAAGAATGCCTAGAATGTGTTTCAACATATTGTTCTAAATGTCCCTCGGAACAAAATGATAACATAGAGATGCCTGACTATGCTAGAAGTTTCCAGGATGTAGGGATAGGTTTTTCAAGTGATAATCCATTGCCTGTGTTTCCTAGAGTGGTCCCTTTCCTGTGAGGAATAAGAAATGTATTAGCATGTTTGAAAATGTCAGTGAAGTATTTCATATGAGTCAGGGTTTATGAAACAAAGTTTGATCAGAGAATACAGCTTCACAGGGCCTATGTGAAATTAAAAAAAAAAACATGGTTTTAGAGTTAAGGCAGCTAGACTTAAACAGCAAAGGCCAGTGGGCATAGTCAGTACAACAGACAGAAGGGGTAACTAACCAGAGTTCTGGAGTCTTAGGAGTTTGGAGTAATGACTTATAGACCTTTGTATTCCTAGGTGTGAAGAAGGGAGGCATGGCAGCTTTCAACACCATTATTTGACTTGTGACAATCAACAACCACCCCCCTCAAAAAATACCAAAACAATTAAATGCTGGTAAGTAAGGTTCATGAATATAGGTGTCCAGATTCCCAATCCATCAACCTATGCTGCACTGTTGATCCTCTACCATACCACACCTACAGCCTCGTGAGATGTTCCCTTTGCCCAAATGACAGAAGAAATATTACAATTCCATTTATAAAATGAAGTAACTTTAAAAATGGACATGGTAGTGCAAACCTGTAATGTCAACACTGAGGAGGTGGAGACAGTAAGTAAAAAGTCACCTTCAGCTATATAGTGAGTTGAAAGCAAGTCAGGGCCACAGGAGATTATATATACAAAGAAAAATGGCTTAATATGTTGGTTTATGAACACCTGGTATATAGAGGAAGAATGATGTAAGACATATATGCTGTCCCACATAGTCAGTACCTATTTTAGTTAGGATTTGTATTGCTATGAAGAGACACCATGACCATAGCAACTCTTATAAAGGAAAACATTTAATCATCTGGCTTATAGTTTCAGAGGTTTAGTCCATTATTATCATGGTAGGACATGTGCTGGAAAAGGAGCTAAGAGTTAATATATCTTGATCCACAGGCAACAGGAAGTGAGCTATTTCACTGAGAGAAGCTTGAGCAAAGGAGACCTGAAAGTCCACCCCCACACTGACACACTTCCTCCAACAAGACCACATCTACTCTAGCAAAGACACATCTCCTAATAATGCCACTCCCTATGAACTTATGGGGGCCAATTACATTCAAACTATCACAGTATTGAATTTAGTTGATTTATTAGGGCAATGTGATAAAGATTACAATACCTAGCATAAGGAGTCATGTGGAAGGAGAATAAAATATGCACATCTTAATGTCTCACACTAGTGCCCACTGGAGAGCATTCATCAGCGAGGAGGCTGGTAGGTGGTACCCTGTCTGGTTCAGTATTAGCTAGTCACCGTTCTAGGCACTCCAGTGTAAAAGATCCATAAACATGCCTTTTTGACAGGCAGGGAGGACATACACAGCCCCAATAGTTTTGATTCCTCTCACTAAGCTGACATAGCTACTGCTACAGAAGTCTGTTGTGCTAGCAGCAAACCCAATAACTAGCATTTGATAGAGTCCTAACTCTAAAGACACAGCAAGGCACTTAGTGATAAATTGTTTCCATCAGATCTCTCTCACACATATCCTCCTGGGAATGAAGGAATGAGTCATCTTACTAGCAGTGCCTTTGATTTTGAGTATCTGTTTGGCTGACTTGCCCATGAATGTCACTTCTAGGATTATTATTTGATCACTCACAGAATGCCTTGTTTATAGACACTCCATCCTGGAACGTATCACTTCAGATAAAGGACCCATTGGTAACAACAACATGGAATCCACTGTTTCCATCATATACCTCATTATTCAAAAGTAGTTGCTTCACTAGAATGCTATAATGGACTATTAAAGTCTGTTCTTGGGGAAAAGGCTCTGCATGGTTGGAACCTGTCCTACATGGTGTGGTATATGCCTTGAGATAATGGCTAACATATGGTCCAAACACTAGAACCAGGTCTGGAAGCCAAGATGAAGTAGGAATGACTATTCACATCATCTCACTCATTCACTTGCAGAATCTGCATGTTCCCATATACCCTTAGACTCTGATAGATTATAGGCCTTGACAGTAGCTGAGGGAAGAGGAAGACACTCACTGTTACAAAGAGGGCACAGCAAAGATCCCACAGAACTATCTCCATGGCTATCACCTGCTCACTTGGATCTTCATTACAAAGGCCTAGCAGACAAGATATTTTATTTATTTCGGATGATAAATTCTACGGTCAAATTTTATTTCTACAAAAAAAAGGCAATGGAAACAATATAAAACACATTGAAGGATATTACTGAGTGAGCTTCAAGTGGAGCTTGACCCTGGAAAGGCAGAATCCAGAGAGAGGGAAAGGCCGTCCTGTTCCTGGGCCGCACAAGCAGCTGCTCTTAGGAAGGGGCAGCTGGTTACGAAGCAGAAGCCACTAATGCTAATCTCACAAAATGCAAACCACGCAGAGAATGACAGTGGTGGCCTACTGTGCTGAGGAGTGGGGCCTCCTTGGCACATCTCAGCAGAGCTTGGTGGTGGAGAAGCTTGAGATTTCAAAAGAATATTCTGGCTTTTTCTTTGCCTGGGATAACCAGCAGGTCGCCTACCACAGCTGCAGAGAGGGCTGCTGACTGAAGAGAATTCATCACAAAAGTGCACGGCTTTCTCTGCTGGCAGACCCTCCCTCCAAGATCAGCACAAACCTGGTATTGCAGGGTTCTCTATAAAGACAGCCTGACCATGGGTTCAGAGCGTGGGGTCTGCACGTTGAGTCTGTTACTGTGGAAACACTTTGCTAAGATTTTATGTAAAAGCAGCTTCCCTTTGCACAGACATTCTTTTTTTGGGGGGGGTTGATATTATTTTATAATCTTTTGTAAGTACATTACTAAGATGGCATTAGGGGACTTGAGCTATCACCCACAGGCAGTGTGGCACAGGAGAAGGGCTGCTGCTTCTGTGGGGAGCTGGGGCTTTAGTCTGTGGAAGTGGGACTGAAAAAGAAGAAGGCGATGGGAAGAGGGAATCACAACTTTTTAAAAAAAACCTTCTGGGCTAACTGTAATTTTGAGTCTGGGCAAGAAAAGAAATGGCATTCTTTCGAAGTAGACTAAAGCAGTGATTTTTAAAACAAAGCAAGCAGAACTAGAACATCTGAATCTTTTACAGGTTACCTAGACCATTTTTGATTAAGAAAACTGTAGAAAGTTAGTAACTGCCACAAGCAGACGCCAGGTGGTGGCACGTGTCAATTTTCCACAGAGTCCTGCTTTGTGGGGTGTCTGAATGCACTGCTCGAGGGGGCTCTGCTCAAACTTGCTGGAATCACTCATGGCAGATTTTAGTCCACAGGTCACTTTCCCCCATATTTCTTTGTAAACTCTTCAGCATTCTTACAGATTTTTTTTTTTTTTTACGGTCCTTAGAGTATTCTTCAGCTAGGTCAGCCTGGAGTGGGTGCTCAGGCTGGGGGTGGTTCACCAGTGCTATGAGGGACTGGATTACTTGGTTGGTTTTGGTGGCTGGCTTCCAGTTTTCAGCACTAATTACTGGCAGACAGACCTGCCCCTTCTCGTCAATGTTAGGGTGGTAGATCTTGGTTTTAAATGTGATCTTGGGTGGTTTGAATGGATACTTTGCTGGAAAGTTGATTTCAATTCTGAAGGCCCTGTTGTCATATGGAGGGTTGTCAGGAATAATAAGCTCTTGCCAAGTCAATAAATTAGCTTCATCAACCTGGATGTTATAGAAGTTTTTCATTCCACATTTGAGGATCTCTTCAAGCTCGTTCATCAGCCTCCTGCTGGACACCATCTTGGATCTGGTGCTGCTGCTTTTCCCAGACAAGATATTTTAACTAGTATGTTAGTTGATCAAATTATCATGAGCACCTAGGACTGTTGCTAAATGATAGAAGCAGAAACAAATATGTCTAGATTCCAAAGGATTCAGTGGGGTTCCATTGTCTTTTGTCTGTCCATTCTTCAGTTCTCATGAAAGACCTGAATAAAAGAAATCAATATTGACCCCAGCCTGACACAGGAAAGTTCATCAAGAAATTGGGATGCTCAAGAAAATTACTTATGGTAGTTGAAGTACTCATCACAGGTGAGGAAAATCTAAAATAGATGGTGAACGTCTGGATTTGATAAATATCATTGGCAAAGTTTGAGATGGTTCTGTAAGGAGCTCCTGCTTGCTACATGGACAATCTTGTCTTGAGTCCTTTTGAGATTTGCAAATGGCTATGGCATTAAAATTTTGGAGAGGGCATAGATTTTATACAGGATAAAATGAATCTGAAAAATCCAAGGGATAGATTGGGGGAGATAATTTTGGTGCCCTGTACCACTGCTTTTGATTCCATCTGCAAGTGATGGACAATTAAAGAGCATGCCATGACTTGCTCTCTCTACTCTTTCCAGTGCCATGAAATTTCGCTAAATCTTTGTTGAATGGCATATAGTAGAGCAGTGGTTTTCAACCTTCCTAATGCTGAGACCCTTCAACACAGTTGTAGTAACCCCCAACCATAAAATTATTTTGCTGCTGCTTCACAGCTATAATTTTATTAGTGTTATGAATTGTTATGTAAATATCTGTGTTTTCTGATGGCCTTAGGTGATCCCTAGGAAAGAGTCATTTGACCCTCAAAGAAGTCATGACCCACTGCTGCACTAAAGTTTCACTCAATAAGAGAAGAGAGTCAGTGGATTAATGTAAGCCTTTTGGCAGTGGAAGGGTGTGGAGGCCCAAAAATGTGAGCATTTTAGACCTTGTCTGAAGGTCAGAGAGTTTGAGCTTACTCAAAGTTACTCTGATTGGGTTCCTCAGTGTTTTGGACATTAAGATGGTTCATAGAGATAGATCCACTCCACCCCGACCAAAGATCAGAGAATTCAAGCATACTCTGCTCCTTCTTTTGAAATAGGAGGTTAGACCTAAGGAGTGGCTGCCTTCAGGATATTTTGTCTAGGGTGGGTTCACTGCCTAAACAACAGAATGCTTTTCTCACGAATTAATGGCTTGATGTCTCAAAGTATTGAAGCAAGTAACTGTTCTGGTTGTTTTTTGTATATGTTAAAGCAGTCTTTTGCCTTCTCCTCCACTCCTTTGTATGGGGCTATAAGAAGTGTATGGAAAAATAAACATGGGCAAACTCAGAATACAAGAGACTGAGTGGCCCTCCCGATACTATCCTATGTTTCTGTGATCCTTTCTTATCTCTGTTCCTCCTACCTAACCTTTCTAATCCTCACACCCCTACCCTGGAATAAGCATGAACCCACTGCAGTGCAGCTAGGATCATGGCAGAAGTCACCACACAAAGGTAGCTCTTGACTTAATGGCAGTCCAACATGGCACTTCTCATGACAGAAGAAGAATTCTGAGATGCATTCTTCAGGGTTCCTCTGAGGGAAGATCCTAGAACTGAGTCCATAGTGTAACCAACTCAGTGGTGTATTCTTTAGTGGCTTTTCCCTCCTATTTCAACTTTGTGCTTCCCTAAACCATCCACCAGAGTAAAAGATCTGCTTCAGTTTCTACTTTAAGAGCAACCCAAAGTAGAAGAACAAACTAGTTGACTGCTGGTTTGTTACAATGCTTCTGGAAAAGACTGGCTTTGTTAATAAAGGGAAAGGTAATAATGGCAAAGAGTATGAAGTGACTAACATCAGGAGCATACATTTATTGAATAATTATCATGTATTAAGCATTCAGAAGGTACTTAATACATCCATGTAGATCAAATGATATACCCAAGGAGACCTATAACTTTAGGTAGGCTTATTGTATGTGCCAAGCTTTGGGTGATTACATTAAAAAGCATAAGTGAAAATAGGAAAATGATCGATATATGCTATACCTAAATAAATGTAATAAAATTCTGTCCTAAAATGTGAAATAATTAAGCATGTAGTAAGTGAGAAATATAAGAATCCTTTAAAGACCTTTTTATAATTTCTTTGTCTCAAAGATAAGAAACATGATGAGGTCCAGAATGTGAAGATTCTAGTAGTCTTTAGACACTTGTACCAAGAGAAGAGTTGCCACTAAAAAATATTTAGCTGAAAATATTCAGCCAAATGATATGCTTATTGATTCCACTGAGGTTCAGTTGCCTGTAGAATCTCTATTGATTTGGGGCCCATGCTACTAAAACTTGTTGTATGGCCTTGGATTAAATCCCATTTAAGTACAGAATTGTCTTAAGAGGCAGGGCACTGATGTAAAAGAGAAAATATCTGGGACATCAGCTTGTTGTTCCCACAAAGGGCTATGGTAGATATTCGCTATGGGCTATTTACCATAACCCCAACCAAATTCAATCTCTGTGACTCTTTTGGCTGAAACAGAAAGGTCCAGGAGAGGAAAGGGAAGAAGAATAGTTTCTCTATCTTCCTTCAAATCTTATGTCCATGTAGCCTCTTTTATTAACCCATGCCTCGGGCAGAAAATGACTGTCTCATCTGCGCTTGGAAAACAGTCAGTAAATGCCATTTTTAGTCTCTGGAACAGATTTCCCATTAGTAACAACTGATGTGCGATTCCCCTCTGTATGCTGTGAATATGTTTTATTACCATTGGTTAATAAAGAAGCTACTTTGGCCTATGGCAGGGCAAAATAGAGCTAGGCAGGAAAACTAGACTGAATGCATGGAGAAAGAAGGGGGAGTCAGGCAGATGAACATGTACACAGATTAATAGAAATGAGTTAAGGTGTAGGAGCTAGCTAGGAATGTGCCTAAGCTATTGGACAAACAGTGTTGTAATTAATACAGTTTCTGTGTGATTATTCGGGTCTGGGCAGTAGGGAAATCAATGAGCAGTCTCAGTTTACAAACAATAGTATCTTTCATTGAAAAAATAAGATGATCAATTTTATTCATTGTGATAAAATATATCTAACATCCAGTTTTAGCCATTTTAAGCTTACTCATCATTCCACCTGTCTCCAGAACTTTGTCTCTGTCCCAACTTAAACTTCACATATTAAATACCACTCCAGACTCTCCCTCTATTCACCAATTCTATTGTCTTTATGAATCTGACCACTCAAGGGACCGCATACTAGTAGAACCAAACTCTATTTGTATCTTTTTGACTAGCTTAATTTACTTAGTATAATGTCATCAGTATTTATCCCCAGAGCTTGTAACAACCCCTTCAAGACTGGTTAAGATCCCATTGTGCTTACCACATCTTGTTTACCCAAGCATCTGTGTATAGATATAGATACTTGCCATGATGAAGGGGCATAAGCTGCTATGATACTGGTATACAGATATCTTTGAGTCTTTGCTTTCTTTTCTTCTAGATATGCATTAGGAGGGGCCTTGCCATTGTGTGATATTGTATGTTAAGGTGTGTTTTCTTTTCCTTCTTTTTTTTGAGGAACCACCACAATTTTTTCCATGTATCATCATTTTATATTCCAACCAGTAATGCATACACGTATTAATTTCTCCATATAATACTTTTTACTTTCTATTTTCTTGTCATTTAGTTTGGTTTTGATAATAGCCATCCCATTTGGGTATCAAGAAACCTTTCACTGTGCTTTGATATTAATTTCTCTGACGGTCAGAGATATTAAGCATCTATCTTTGCACTTTCTTCCTGGTAGTTTGTATACAGTTTGGAAAAATGACATTTCAAGCTTTTTGTTAATTTTTGAAATCAGGCTCTTTGTTTCTGAATTTTAGGAATTCTTTACACATTCTTGATATTAATCCATTGTCAATCAAATATATGACCTGCAAATATTTCCTTACATTGCAAAGATTTCCTCTTCAATCTTGAGTGTCCCTTATTCTGTCAACGTTTTTAATCTTGATGAAGTCCACTTTGTCTATTTTTTCAACTTGTTGCCTGGACTTTTGGTGTAGGAGGGTCCTTTTGTATTTGGGTTGTATAAATTTTGCTTTATTGATATAAATTTAAGGTCAATTTTGTTATATATATATGTATTTCTGATCTTGATTAAGGTATTGTGATTGTGTAGTTCATTTAAAAATGTAATGTATAATTAAAAATATAGGTTGTTAATAGATAATCATTGATATAGTCAAGCTTATAGTCATGTTAGTTAGATTTTCTAGATATATAGAGGTATATTTCAGTTAGATAGACATTCTTCATATCTTTCAAAGATGACAGAATATGGCATTTAATGTTTTAATAACTTAGGGCTTTTTTCATGACAATGAGACATGTCTGCTCCTGGCAGCACCAGCTACTTCAAGAGGAAGACGGGCATCGAAGAGGCTCCTTATGGAGCTTGATAGCCATTTGGGCAAGAAACTGCTCTTGCCTGGACTGCTTAACTGGACACAAAAAACCCGCAGAGAGAGGACTGCTAAACTTGCCTAAAGGTGAGATGATCCTTCAGGGTTCCTGATTCATAAAAGAGTCTATGAGACATTCTGCAGGATACAGAAGAAAGTGACTAAACTGTCTTTGAATTTTCCTGCTTCATGGAAAAGTCTGCTGGATACTATGGGCCTGTAGGCTGAAGATGGATGCCCCAATGGTACAAAGGAACTTTGGGTGACTGTACAGGCAGTGAGATGTCTCTGTCACTTCTAGAGTTTTGGAAGTTGTTTACTTAGGTAATATTATATCCTTCTGGAGTCTTTGATGGAGTTGAAAAATGGATAGTTATAGTTTTCTATTGTTATAATAAAAAATAAAATAGATTTAAATATAGTAACTGTAGTTCTTGCTTGATAACTGTTTTGTTATATGTAATTTTACTATGTTAAAATGAAAGCCCTTCTTTTTTGTTTAAATAGAAAAAGGGGGAATGGTGTAGGAGGGTCCTTCTGTATTTGGGTTGCTTTTATTGGTTAATAAAGAAACTGCCTTGGCCTTTTGAAAGGGCAGGACTTAGACAAGGAAAGAGAACAGGATACTGGGAAGGGGACAGAGTTAGAGAGAGCCGCTCACCATGAAGCTCCCAGGTCAGGCACGTTAAATCTTTCCCGGTAAGCCACGACTCGTGGTGACACGCAGATTATTAGAAATGGGTTAAACAAATATGTAAGAGTTAGCCAATAAGAGGCTAGAGCTAATGGGCCATGCAGTATTTCAATGAATACAGTTTCTGTGTAATTATTTCGGGTATAAGCTAGCCAGGCACCGGGCGGCAGGAGCCGGGCGGCCGCCAGGACCAAAAGCAAGCCTGCGCGCTTCTTGCAACAGACTTTTATCTAGAATCATCATGTTCTTTTATGTCTGTCTGTCTGTCTCCCTCTATACCACTCTCCTTAGCTCTTTCTTCTATGCCTCTCTTGGCCTGTCTCTACCTCTTCCCCTCCTCTGTGTGTCTTTCTGTCTCTGTCTGACCCATCCTCCTTCTTTCCCACCCTCCTTCCCTCTCTCTTCTCTTCCCTCCTTTTGCCTTTCTTCCTCTTGCTGCTTCAGTCTCTCTGACAGGGTCTCACTACGCTGTTGTCCCGCTTTTCCTGAATCAGGATCCTCAATAGCTTCTGGCACAAAATACTGCACCAGCTGGTCCGCTGACTTTGAAGCTTACATTTCAAACCTAATTTTGATTCTTCTGATCCTTAGTCAGATACGTTATCGACTGCATTCCTGGCTGGGGTTTTCATTCTGAAGTGCTGCAGTCTGGAGTTTATCTAGGTTTTCTGGGCCTGAAATAAACACAGTTTTGTAAGCTTAAGAAAAAATATAAAAACTGTTACTTTTTATAAATTTCTGTTCAACTTTAAAGCCATGTTATTTGTTCTGAGGACCTCTCCTGGTAGAGTCATACAAGATTCATCTGCTTCATTTATTAGCTGTTGTACCCATGAACAAAATTTTCATCACTTCCCTACCAGCAACCATATATATTTTTATTTTTTGGGGGGTGGTGGTGGGAGGTGACAAGGTCTCTCTGCATAGACTTACTGTGTAGATAGACCAGGCTGCCTCAAACTCACCGAGATCAGCCTGCCTCTGCCTCCCACGTGTTGGGATTAAAGGTGTGTGCCCCCACACCCAGCTCACCTGAGACCATTCTAAAATCATTCTGAATATCTGCATATATCATAATTAAAATGTTACTATACAAAAGAATTCGCCTAAGACAGCTCTAGTGAAAGGATATGAGGAAAAAAGATTCACCTACAAACGGCTTACAACTATTATTCAGTAAATCAGAAAAAAACTGCCAGGTGGGGTGGTGCATGTCTGCAATATGAGCACATAGGAGGCAGAGGAAGAAGGGTCATGAGTTTGAGGCCAGCCTGGACTAAATAACAAATTCCAGACATGACATGATGAGATCCTGTTTCATCATTATCCAATATTGGTTATAATTGTACCTCTGCTATTGCTTGGCTTGAGAATTTAGGCAACTCTACATTTCTGATCTGCAGTGAGTGCAAAATTAAGAGTTCGACTCTACTGTGAAACAATCTTTTTTTTGTGTGGTGTGAATGTGTGTTGCTCTCATTGGTTTAATAAAGGGCCGAATGGCCAATAGCTACGTTGGTAGAGGTTAGGTGGGACTTGCCAACAAAAAGAGAGTGCAGGATGAAGAAGAGCAGAGTCGCCAGCTATATGCAGAGGAAGCAGGACCAAGGGAAACTCAATTCCTTAAACTCTGAAAGCTCAATCTGGATTACAGGATATTTGGGGCAGTTTGGTAAAAATTACCATTATTCAGAAACTTGTGAAGCTGGTTCCTTTCTAATAGAAGGAATCATTTCCCTTACCTCTGACAGAATGGACATATGGCTACTGGTGGCGCCTATCAGCACATCAAAGCTCCTGCTGGCCTCTGGGCTCCTTCAGTATCACAAGTAACAGTTATATATTTCAAAGTCCATGCTAGCATCCTGGTCCTTCTTATCTAACCTAACGTTCTTTCCACTACCTGGACTCCCTCTAGCTCGTGTGCTTCCCTCTACGCAGCTACTCATTCTCCTGATAACCCTGCTATGCTTGCTTTGTTTTTCTCTCCCTATGCTCTGGAACTGCTTCTCTTCCCATGTTTCCCCTGTTCTCTACCCCCTGATATTCTTCCCTCTCAAGCAGATATCCTTGACCTTGTTCAGAAAGCTGGTCATGTTCAGTCTATTTGCTCTCTCTGGTCTGAACTCTTCGAGGTGCCTCTGGCTGTTCTTGTATATCTACAATAACCCCCCTCAACCATAAAGTGGGGAGTTATGTCATCAGTTTATACGGTTTCTAATTCTCTATTAGTGCTTAAGCGGACAGAAAATGCACATGCAGTTTTCATGACCCGCCCATTCAGAACATTGAAACTAAACTCATTTTCTGGAAGGTCTACTCCTGAGGTACTGAGTACCTTGCATCTGGCAAAAGGTGTCACCGGTTTCAATCTTTCATTCCTTCTGGAAATGTCTTAGGATCCTATTCAACCTTCGTTTTGTTTATTTTGTGCATTCAGACACTTTGTTAGTTTGGCCCCCAATTTAATTTGCTAGCATTTTCAATCTTTATGTGATTGCATGTTAAAGAAGAATCACACCAATTGGAGGAACTCAGTTCTGCAAAACTGCATGGAGAACATATTTTCAAAAAACAAGTGTAATTTTATAAGGCATGTTTTCTCATTAATGTAAAAGGACTTCAACACAAAATTATAAATTTTTAAAAGTCATTTGACCTAAAGAGCAGAGACGCTAAGAGAAGATCAGCACAAAGTCAAACCTTCTGCATGGCGAAAAAAGTAGATGTAATGCCAAATTTGGGAACAAGCCCCCAATCTTTAAGGGCTGACTCATTTCGTGTTCTGCTCTCCTCTCTCTATTCTGGTCTAATTCTATTTTCCAGCCAATTATATTTCCATACACAATTGTTCCAGGCTCCATTCCACCGAGAAGCGAGCTGCAGCTGACTGGAGAGGTACACTCCTCCGCATCTAGGCACGTGGCATTGCTTCGTTCAATGTAGGCTGGCACACAATAATAGGTCAGTGCCACCCTGAAATGGTCAAGCCTGGGTGAGTTTGAAAAGACCAGTCAAGTCTAGGATTACAGATTTCCTTCTACTTCACCACTTCTCTGGAGCAGAGGTCTTTGGCCTTAGAGTCCTGGATATGTCTTGCTGCGCCTGCACACAAGAGGTACATACAGAGGCTCTCTCAACCCTCTCAACCTACAGGCTTGTTGCTAACCCAAGGTGACCATCAAAATCTCATCTTCTCTGGACGATTTCAAAACAAAAACAAAACAACAAAAACAAACCAAACCAATCAAACAAAACCCAGCAGACTGCACACTCAGGCACTGGGCAATAGCCAAACGCTGCGGGCTGCTGGGACATGTTGTAAGCTACAGGATCGGGTGGGGTGCAGGTTAAGGAGGTGACAACTATAGGGCTGCATGGTGAAAGAGGGGGGCGGTGATGCTGCGGTACTCCGGGATGCAGGACTGTAGGGCCCTGTAAGACTGTGATTTGAAGGCCTCCATGGTGCAGGGCTGCATATTGCGGGGTGGGAGGGCTTTAGAGCTGCGGGCTGAAGGGATGCGGAATGCGGGTCTGCGTGCTGGCGGCCGGAGGGTTGAGGTGTGCCGGGCCGCAGGTTTGCGGACAGCAGAGCGATTGCAGGGACTCGCAGCCGGGTTGGAAGGTTGAGGGTCTGAGCTGCACGTTGGAGGGCTGCGGGGTGGAGAGCTAAGGGGCGGTGCTTGGCTGCGGACTGAAGAGCTGCGGGCTGGAGGGCTGCGGGGCAGAGAGCTGCGGGGCGGAGCTTGGCTGCGGGGAAATGACGTGGTCAGAACCCCGCGCGCTTGCCGAGACCTGAGCCGCGCGCCCTGGTAACGGCGCTCGGCGGCTCCCGCGTCCGCGGCCCCGCCTCCCGCCGCTGCAGCCCGCCCCGTCCCCGCCTCCCTCCGCAGCCCCCGCGGCGGCCGTGTCTCGGGGCCCGGTGGCCGCTGCTTGCGGGACGCTAGCCGCGCCGTCTCCCAGCCGGGGTAGGGGGACGCGGCCGTCGCGGGCGGGAGGGAGGACTCTGGCCGCCCGGACTGGAGGGCGCGGGCGGGCGGGTCGGCAAGCGGCTGCCCCGGCCGTCGCCTGCCCCGTGTCGTCGCTGCGCCGGCCTCGCCCCGCGCGCGGGGACAGGTGCCCCGGCCGGGGTCTGCCGGGAAGATGGCGACCCCGGGCATGAGCTGGCAGCAGCACTATTACGGCGGCTCTGCGGCCGGGGCGGCCAAATTCGCGCCCTCGCCGGCCGCCGCGCAGCTGGCCGGGCACAGTATGGACTACAGCCAGGACATGCACCTGAAGATGAGCAAGAAGATCGCCCAGCTCACCAAGGTACGGGGGTGAGGGGTTCGGGGCTCATCTGGCGCCGGGCGGAGGCGGCTAAGAGAAGCAACAGCCAGAGTTGCCTCCTGGCCCCGCAAACTTGGGTGGAACGCTGGCCACCGAACTTGGGCTAGACCGCACCCCGCACCGACCGCGGCGTTTCCAGGGCTTGCACCCCATTGCCGACTATGAGTAAACCAGCACAGAGCACCTGAGGGCTCACTTTCCGGGTTCCACGGTAGTAAATGGACTTTTTCCTGTTGCTCTCCTGTCTCTTGCCGAGGGCTGTACGAGGCACCGCGCTAAGAGTACCCTATGAAGTACTCTACCGGTTTGCCTAACATAACCCGGAATCCTCGGAGTTAATCGGTGTCTGCTCCTGGTTCTCACAGTTAACGGGAGGATAAACTTCTCGAGGTTATTCCGAGGACTGTAGGAGGATGAAACATACCTTGAGTGCCATTTTAGGGATTTAATGAGTCATTCCTTACTTACCCAGACATAATGTCAAATAAGGTTTATTAGATGAATCACACTGTGTTTGCATTTAGTAGATGTTTCATCTTAATCAGAAGACAGTTTTTAAGGAGCCCAAAGATACATCACCTGCACAGTTTTCCAACCGTACGGGGGGGGGGGTTGTTAGCTCGTGAGCTCTTTTCGTAATTTAGTTAGTACTGATAATAAGGGGTGAATCCCTGGAGATATTACCAGCAGTATAGCGCTGCGTGGAACCAACTGATCTGTGGTTTCTGAAAGTCTCGCCATGACCACCTTCCGTAGGACTGTTGCAGCTTTGAAGAGGGAAAGGTGGACCTGAGGTTCACTGCTTGATAATCTCTTGAGATCTGCCTCAAGTCCAGAGCCCCATCATCTAATTTTACTAGCGTTTAAAGAGAGGAAAGGGAATGCTTGTGAAAAGGGAGTAACGAGAGGGTAAAAACGGCAAAGAGTTGAGATTGAGGATACAAAGAAAGATAGCAGAGAAGGAATAATGAGCAAAGGGATGCATGGAAGCACAGATTCCAAACAAACAAGCAAACGAACAGCACGTGATCATGACTTAAACCAAGCAGAGCCACACTGCTTTTTGTGGAGTTTTTTTGTTCTTTGCCCTGTCTGTGTCTGTTCTAAACTCCATCTCCCAGATGCCGCATGTGCAGTTGTTACTGTTTGCTTTTGTGAAGGATCTCAAACTCAGAATGGAAGGTGTAGGATGTCACTACTATTGCCACTTGTCATCAGGCCATTTCCATGGTTGGAGCTGAAAGCCAGGCCTCCCCAGGAGTTTGGTCTTCAGAATGCTGGTGGTCATAGAGAGGCTTATGAATATTTGTTCTGTGTTTTTTTTTTTTTAATGCTTGTGTCCACAACAACCCTTTTCTTATTTTAGATTGTAACTCTTGGAGACTCTTGTAACAAACACTCCATAGGTTAGGAGCAGGTCTATGTGGTATTTAATAAAAGCTGTTTTTCTTCAGTAAACTTTCACCCTTTCTACTCAGACTTCAATTTCCTGTTCTGTTTTCAGGAAAGCAATTCAGCTGGCTGGCACAGGTGGATATTAAGGGAAGATTATCGCATCTCTCACTCTTGCAAATGTAATGAACCAGGTGCTGCCGGCCCAGTGCTTTTGTGACTGCTGAGTGTGCCTGCATTTCGATTTCCTGTTTGTAGTTACTGTTTCTAACGCCCCGTCTGCAGTCTTCCAGTGCTGCAGACCTTTACTCCCCTGTGTGGGGTTTCTCAGTGTAACACAGTTGACTCTTTAGATCCGGTAGTTCCTGTCGGGGGCTTTTCTATGCAATACAGAGATCCTTAGCAGCATGCTTGCAAATTGTGGGTGCAAGTGGCACGTGCCTCTGCCCTGCATTTAGAAATGACAGTAGACAAGTCTGCAGACATTACCAAGTGTCCCCTGGGCAGGGTAGTGTGGAGTCATGTTGGTAAAGGCCAGTTATCATGGCGTTGTACAGAAATGCCTAGGGCTTCTCCCACCCCTATTGCCGGCCTTTTTATTGCCCAAGATAAAACCCAAGTCTAATAACGGTCTAATAACAGGACTCCATTGCAGTCAGTCTCACAAACCCTAAAACACTGTGCTTCCCTTGTTTATCATTTTAGAAATTGTCCAATTTTGTAGTCACATACACTCCATAAGCCTTACATCATGAACATGTGTATACAGGGACTGCTAGAAGTTAGACATTCCAGTGTATCTGCTGTCTGAGATTGTCGGAAAGAGTTTGCTAATGAGTTCATATCAGTAGGAGGTAAATTAAATAGAACTGTGGTTGGAACTTGATTTTTGCTTTCATTTCAAAATAACAGACGTAACCATTAGAATAGGGACTTGGGACTAAAGAGAGAGCTCTGTTGATAAAGTGCTTGCCCATGCAAACATGAGTACCTGTGTTTGGTCCCCAGCACCCACATGGAAAGGTTAGGTGCTGCAGCATTCAGATCCCAGAGCTGGGGGAGCACAAACACGAGGAGCCCCGCGACTTTCTAGACAGCTGATCTAGCAGAAACAGCAAGTGTCAGGTTCAGCGAGAGACCCTGTCTCAAAGAATAAGATGGAGAGTGATTGAGAAAGACACCTGACAACAATCTCTGGCCTCCATGCATATACATGTATGTGAGTATACATACAAAGGCATATACACATACACACATATGTACACACACGTACCACCACCACCACCAACAATAATGGGCTCCACCACCTAGTAATAGTGTGACCTCAAGCAAGTCACTAGCCCTGAGCCTTGGCTTCCTAGGTGTAGCTAACAGAAGGGTCATGATACTTAGAGAGCTCTAATGGCACATAGTGGCTCTTAATTCAGGTTGTCACTGAAAATACTTATTATGTACCAACAAAGTATTAAGAAAGTATGGGTAAGATATTTAAACACTTTAAAGGAGTATTTTAAAATTTAACTTTAACATTTTTTTTTAAGACAGGACCTCAGACTAACCCCAGAGTACCAGTGCCCCAGAGTCCTGGGCTCACAGAAGGGCTCTCTGTTCTGCGTTTGATAGCATTATCAATACTCTATTTATTTTGGAGGTTTTCTGCTCAGCTCTCTTAAAATATGTATAGCAGATGTCCTATTGAATAGCAAAGTTTCACGGCTTCACATTCTGATTTGCTGTTTGGTTCTTCAAGGCTTGCTCCAGAGACTGGACTAGCTCTGATAGGGTAAAGAAGAAGAGTAACTACTGTATAATGTACCTGGTGAGGCTTCTCTTGTTTCTTTCCATTTGGTCCCAGGGATCATGCCTGGGACCATGGGCATGTTTGTGTGAGCACTAGGCAAGCACTCGGCCCCAGCATATCCCCTAGTCCTTCAGCATGTTCTTAACTAATGAAAATTCTCACTGGGTGAATGTTTGCTCAGATTCTGTTTCCTAAGAACCCAGCAGGGCAGCCTTTTCCAGGTGAGAATAGCAACTCTTAGAGCCCGTTTAATAGACAGAGATTTTACTAAGGGTTAGAGGAAGCTGGAGTGAGAGAGAAGCAGAACACAGTCTCTGCCCGTAAGGCAGGAATATTTAGGTCATCTATGTCAAGTTTTGCAATGGAGTGCTGAATTGGTGGTAGACTCCCATATTGTGGCATGCTTCTGAAACTGTTAATGACTGACTTCAAGGCAAGGGCTCCCTCTCTGCTGAATGGATTCTATTTGATTTGTATCTTACTTCTGTATGTCTGTACTTGCCCTTATGATGATTCTTTAGAGTTTCATGTAGACAAGCAGAATTTGGGAGAGGGAACCATGAAACAGCCTTGCTGTCCCTTTGGCCTTGCCCCTCCCCTCATACATTTTGTCCCTTCAAATTTAGTTCTTATGAGTGCATCATTTTCGACTAAGGATAGGCTTGGTTTTTCTAGTTGTCCTTAGATTAATATAGATCAGTCTCTGGTCACTAGGCTATGGAAGTCTCAACTCTACTTATTAAAATGTCCAGTGCTGACCATACAATCTTGAGGGCAGATGCAGAGGTGAAGCCGCCTGTCCTCCTCTAGCCCTCTTCAGCCCTGCTTCCTGCCGGGGGGAAGGGGTTTCATCAGCGTTTTTGCTTCTGTCCTGGTTTCTACTCTTCCCAGCCCTGGTCTCTGATCCCTCTGAAATGACACAGGGAAAGAGCAGCTTTTCCAGCTTGTCTTCGCTTGTGGGTCCTCCACCTCCTGCCTCAGTTGCTTGAGATTTCCACTTTAACTTCCCTGACAATAAAAATGCATCTTAGTTCTGACTAGTTGCTGGTTCCCTGCTCAACCTCTTGGGCCTGGCATTACCTTCATCTTTGTTTTGTTATGGTCTGTTCAAGCTCCAGATATGCCTCTCGGCCAGACCCAGCAGCTCCATCCCAGCCTGCTGTGTCTCTTGCCCATAGGACTTGCATCTGGTCATGGGGGACACTCGTTCTCTTCACAGACTGGATCTGGGATCAGTTCAGCCTTCTCTCTTGGGCTCATGTTTCTCACTCAGCTTCTCCTGCTGATTGCTAGGGATGGACAGGGTGCCCAGTCAAATGTTCTTCACGGTGCTTGATGTAAAGTGGCAAGCAAGCTCTCCAAGTGTTTCCCTCAAAGCTTTCTTCTTAGCTTCAGTGTGGGACAGGCATCTTCCCACAAACCCTTCTACACTGTGGCTTCTCCACGGAAACCACTAGAGCCCCCCTGTGATCGCCATAAAGCTGCATGTGACTGTGGTTCACCTAGCGAGTAACCTATCTCAGCCATGTTAACCTTTTGCTTTTTAAAGAGAGCTTTGACCACCTGTTTGCTAGTTTATTGTCTTTAGCTCTGAGTAGAAACTTCTGTTCCACTGTCTTGCTATTTTAGCTCATGCCGCTTTAGACCATTAAGCTCTGGCACACCTCACTCCACTCATCGCTTATAGGTACAACTCGCAGAGGATAGAGATTAGGCTGAAGCTGGTAATTAAAAGCTTTCTGTTTGGTCCTTAGCATCAAGGCCTTTTCTTCAGTAGGCAGCTGTGGCCTTTACACCTGCAGGTACCCTGACCAGTCTGGTCCTTTGGGGACTTCCTTGCTGGAAGTTTATAATATTTGTTACCTTTATTTCTCATTTGCTACTTAATGGTGCAAATTTGTCACTAGTGGTCATTATGTTTTTGACATATGGGTATACCATCCCGCTTATTTGATTGTTAGTTTATCAGCTATAGAAAATATAGCTTTTATTTCCTGTAACCTTAATATAGAAACTTTTCATACACTATAATAGCCACTGAGTATTTATTGGGAAGGAGTGGTGGTATAATATGAAAGTAATTTTATTGTGAAGTAGAGAAAGTCAGTATTTTTTGAGAAATTATATCTGTGGTTTTCCAGAGTTGGCTGAGTTAAAATAGTCTCAGCTGTTTAAATATACACTGCCAGTTCATTAAAATATTGGAAAGAATTATGAACTTAATTTTGATATAAGAATAAAAATATAAACTCTCTAAAATATAACACCATCATTTCAGAATGCATTTGATATTTTTATATCAAACATTTTTAAAAAGGTTTTATGATGACTTGAAACTGCTTTTCTATATTCCAAACCAGAATGTATTTATGCAATGTGAAAACTAGTAAAAATTTCAAACAATTCCATTTTATCTTCATTAAATAAAACTAAATTTTTAGTTTTTATTAATTTTTGAAATTATAACGACATCATTTTACCTTTCCCCCCTCTCTTTCCAGCCCCTCACATGTACCCTCTTGCTCTTTTGTACTGAATAACCAATTCGTAGATTCTTCCTGCTGGAAGATTAGCACCCCCAGCTCTCAGTATTCCTTAGTTGCATGTAGTTCTTTGCCAAGGTTTGAGGCCTCCCGAGCTTTCCTGTTCCATGTTACCATGTTTACCAGTGTCATCTTGTTTGGGTCATATTTAGGCAGCCGTGTTGGTGAGACTCCATGGGTCTGGCTTCTCTGATATTTGCAGAAAACTCAATCCCACAGCAAACTTCCTGCTCCTCTGCTACTTATAGTCCTGATGCCCTCTCTTCTGCAGTGATTCCTAGCCATAGGTGCTGGAGCTGTTTTGTAGATGTTTCCATTGAGACTGGGCTCCACAACTCTGCGCTTTGATTAGTTGTGGCTTCCTGTAATGCTCTGTCTGTTGCAAAGATAAGTTTCCTTATGGAGGTGAGGACGACATTTACCTGTGGGTATAAGGACAAATGTTGAGCATGTACTTGGGGATTATGCTGGTTAAATACACTGATTCTCCTCCAAGATCCACAACGTTACTAGCACTGAGTAGTTGGCTAGGTGTTCGGTTCTAGGCATGTTTCCCTCTTGATGAGTCAATCTAAAGTCTAATTAAAGAGTTGGCTACCATCAAGGTGTGGGTGACACTACTGCACCTTAGAGTTACTATGCCATGCTGGCCATTGCTGTGGTTCATAGGCACCATAGCTGGGTGGGACTATTCACTTCCCTCCCCTGGAAGCTTGCATGGAACCTTCTGGTACCATGAAAGCTAGCCCTCAGGGAGGAGGCTTTCAGGTTAGATCCAGCTCGTGTCGTCTGGGTGCTGTGTCCAAAGTACACTGTATCTTCAGCGGTAGGGGTGTACCTTCCACCTCAGGGAGGCAACTGAGGTAACAGCAGTAGCCTATAGTGTTTTGGGAATCTCTTGTACAACCCGCAAAAGAGGGTTTCTCATGCCTGGTGTTGGGGCTTTTGTAAGATTGTCTCTGACTCTTGGGGGAAGCCTTTTCAGCCTAGATGGAAAAATTTCATTTAACTATATATGTATATACAAACTCATGCATTATAGGCATTTTAGGTAGATTTACAATAATATGATTACTTATTATTATTAACTTATTATTAACTTTTTCAGACATCCTTATTGTTATATTACCTTCCTCCCCTTCTGTACTTATCTCCCTCCCTAATTAATGCCCACCCCATTTTTCTATTTCCCCCTTAAGATCTTATACCCTGCTCTTCCCCTCTCTATTGCCCTCCTCATGCCCACATGGTCCCCTTTAATTTCCTGGATTCTGCAGGTACTCAGGTTATATTCTTACTTTTACTGCTTTTAAAAATTAGATACTGCTGCATAACCATGTTCAGTTTTGTTTCTGAGCTACCACTGTAAGTAGCCTTATGGCATAAACATCTGGCTGTTTCAGCTTAGCGCTAGCACACGCCAGATGCAGCCTCCTCCTTTATCCCACGTTACACTGCAGCTCTGGCCTTGTCTTGTGCAGTAGCGTGGGTATAATCTTCTAGTTATAGCTGGGTGGATTAATTTCTGTGATTTACTAATGCACACAAAAGCATGATACACAGGTGTAGTAGTGTGGCCCTCTAATTCTAACCTTTGTTAGAGCTGAGGTGGGAGGATCATGATGAGTTTGAGGCCAACTGTAGTAACATAGTGAATTCCAGGCCAGTCTGGGCCCCATAGAAAGTCCCTGTTTGAACATTAAAACAAATGAAAAACCACAATATCCTATTAGTTGTCCAAAACATTTTAAAGGGGGATGGGACGGGTGGAGCTGCCTTTTATAGTTAAAGGAAACTCTAGACAGACATTTTAGACTCTACATGCTTAAACCATTTACAGACGTAGAAGTTGAGGACCCAGAATTATGGGAAAGTTATACAGCCTGTCAGGAATTGAACTCAGTTTTCCAGATTTCTCTGCATGGACAACTGAGTTTACAAGTCTTTTTTCTCATTGTTTCCTCTCTTTCTAACTTTAGTTAAGAGGCCACAGCTATTGCTTTCCCAATTGGAATTGTATTTTGCATACCATCCAAATCAACAGATATTTGTTAATGTTGAAACCAATCCTCTTCTTTCCACTGTAGAAATTTTCTAGATTTAAGGCTGGGAAGATAGTTAAGTTGGTAAAGGATTTGCTGTGCAAACATCATATCTGAGTTTAGTGTCCTGAACCCATTTTTTTTTTAAAGCCAGGCGTGGTATTATATGCTTGTAATTCCAGAACCAGTGAGGCAAAGATAAGTGGATAGGTGGATCCCTGAGGCTCATGGTCAGTTAGCCTAGCCTACTTGATGCGTTCTAGGCCAATGAAAAACCTGTCTTGAAAAGAAAGCCTTTTACCTGTCCCCCCGTTCTTTCTCTCCTCCCACCCCATTCATGATATTTTTGTGTTTTTATTGCCAGTGACCGAAATTGCAGACTTACAAGACTCTTCATTGAATTGATTTAGAAGTTGCCTTGTTTGGTGTAGACATTACTCCTGTAGTCATTTTAATGTTTTTCTATTGGATGCTTGCTTAATTCTTGGAGGCTATGCACTAGAAAACTTCCAATTTTTTTATCACTTTATTTCTTTGTTCTGTTTGCCTACAAAAACGTTGTATGCTCTTCTCCTTACCAATACCTTAAGAAGTGGTATGAATGATAATGATTAAGTTAGTATATATATTGAAGTAACCAGTTTAATCGGATTATGTCTGTTGCTAACTAAAAGTTCTAAAATGATGACTATATCTGATAATTCTGGATGGCCTCAATTTGAGATGGGCATGAAGAGTAACCTGGGTCTGTAATGCCAGTTAGGTGCTGGGTGGCCGAGGGGACCTACTGACGAGATGCCATTGTTTCCGTGCCAGCCCATCAATCCTGTGAGATTTCAGCAGCAAAACAAAAATCCGTCTCCTCTCCATGAACATCCAGAAGAAGTCAGTATGGTGCTGTGAAACGAGACTGATGTGCACAATGGGACTTGGTCCCACACTGCTGGTTTTTCACTGTAGAAAGTCCCTATCCTTCAGATCCTTTGTGAATAAAAAAGATATTAAATAAATGTCATAATTGGTGCACAGTGGGCCATTTTGGAGGGAGACACCTGCAGGAAACATTTGTTAACTGAATTTAGGGTTGAAAAGGGAAACAGTGTTACAAATGATAGTTTGATGGAGGAGGGAGGATGTTACCATCTGGTCTGTTTTCTGTTTCAAGCCTATTTGAGCCACAGTAACTCTTTTAGATTTGCCTAGTAACCAGGTCGCTCTTTGAAATATTACACATTGAGTTTCTTTTATCCAGAATGCTTGAATTAGAAATATTTCAGCTTCCCAAGGGCTTTATTTGTGTTTTTATTTGGCCATATTTGCATAGATTTTACTGGCCAAACATCCCAACTTTAAAAAGTCCAAAATGCCTCAGAACTCAAAATGTTAGCGTTACAGGACAGTGTTTAAAACGTTTTTAGGAGTTAGGCACAGTTCCATGTGCCTGTAGGCTGAACTGTGAGTGGAAGTTAGGCAGGAGGAGTACTTGAACTCATGAATTAAAGACCAGCTTGAAAAGTGTACTGAGACCCCACAGGAAGAGAAACAAAAAAAAAAAATTGCTGCTGGGATTTTGAAGTATTTCAAATTTCCCTGTTCAGATGAAAGATCTTCACTTTGTTCTGGAAAAATACACTCTGCCTGCCAGTCACTTTATATGTAACAGTGAGTTTCAGAATCGCCAACTTTTGCAAGTGGGCAATTTACCAGGGTTTTTGGTATATTTAACATCTGAGACCAAAGCTGACATTGTAGAAAATATTTTCTTAGCTGTTGCTAAAATGCATCAACAAACAGTTGTCTTTTGTAGACCTTGAGCTGATGTCGTTGAGGCTTTCATCTTTCCTACATTCCTGTTGAACGTATACATGTGTCCTGTTTCTCTTCTAAGGTCACTTTGATGTGTACACGGAATCTCAAAGCTCTGTAGTGCCTACAAAGAGGGAAAAACAGGGTCAGTGGTCAACCATGGTGCGTGGGGGTGGGTATTTTAGTTTTAGAGGCTGTGTTGTTACAAGGCAGACAGTATTTCTAACAGCCCTTCAGAGTTGTTAGTCTGTTGTATCTCATATCAATGTGTACCATGTCTATATTGAAATTTAAAGGGGTTGGAAAAGAAAACATTTTGTCCATAATTTGATTACTAAATATGCTTGGTAATTTTAGTAAAATACTGGAATAATTTCTTATCTAATATTGGGGAATAAGTTGTTTTAGTTAACTGGGACTTACCTGGAGATTGATAATTGCCCACCTTCTAACATAATGTGTTTTAAAAACATTGTTCGTAAGTTAACTATGGTTCCTTGTCAGCCCCAAGTCATTATTATGATCCTTAATACAGGATATTAAGCCAAAGTTATATTAATACCATTAGGCTAAGCCTAATTAGGCTAATCAGGAGTATCCAGCTTGAGAACCCAGACTACATGCAACCCAGGATAGCTATGCATGTACCCCCCAAAAAACTCAAAACATGATGAGATTTTTTTCATTGTTGTGATTTTTTTTTTTAATTCCTTTACATAATTCTTGAGTGTGTGTTTACTGCTCTAAAGGTGGTGGGACCTGGGAGCATAAGCTCATTCCCTTTTTGTCATTTCTCACTTATCAATGAAGCACAAAACTGAATATGGAAATTTCCTACCATGGTCTTTTCAGTTGCACAGACGTTGCCTGTTGTGGCATTTATAGGTACAGATTGAGTATCTCCAACCTCAGATACTGGAGACCAGAAGTCTCTTATTTTGAATATTTACATATATGCAAGGATGGAACACAAACTTTAACATGAAACAAACTTGTGTTTGATATGCACTCAGGCTCAGTAATAGCAAGTTTTTGAGGTATTTTTGGTCCATCTGCATTTTGACTGTGACCTGTCACGTGAAGTCAAGTTTGGAAATGTAGCAGCTTTACTCCAGCGCCCAGAAAGCTTCAGCTTTGGACTTTTGCATTGGAAATGCTTTGCCAATATTTGTGTCAGTCACCTGGCTTAAGCTTGACCTCAACAAGATCCCATTTCTTTCCGAAAAGATTTTGTGATTAAATACAGCATAGGATTCTTATTCTTAGACGTTAAATGTCAGCCAAGTGTTGTGATTGAGGGATACACTTTAGTGTGAGTTTGTGTGTGTTTAGTGATCTACTGAGAACATGAAAGGGGATAACAAGACTGAAGTGGAATTCAGAGGTACATGTGTTTATAAAATTTATTCAGTGTCTTCATAAACCCTGAACTAAGCACTATTAATTACTTATTTCTGTGACTTTTATTATCCCATATTAGATTATGTGTTTTTTTCTGAATTTTTTATTTGATGGGGAAAATGTAATAGGAATATGCTGATCACATATATCATAAAATTTATTAATAAATTATGACAAATTCTGCATATACTACTATGGACAAATTTTTCTGTTTGATTTGGTTTTTATTTGGTAGGAGCTATGTATATGCTCTCCCCAGGCAAAGAATCTTTGCTTCTTAAACTCTTCCTTAATAAGGTTTGGATGCCCTGGTTAGTGCATTTGGTGGTTACAAATCTCTATGCTGTGTATGTTTGGCCAGGGAGTAGAAGGAATGGAGGGAACCTGGAGGCCTGGGGGCTAGTGCACGCGTGTGAGATCTGGGTTTCCATGAGCAGGCCAGAGACCCCCTAGGAAAGCTTCAGCAGTGTTCACGAGAGGCTCAGAGCCGTGGTTCCCTCAGTTCTACTTGGGTATGTCTTAGGACTTCCGGATGTGCCGCCTTTCAATAAACGTTTTCACCTCTCCGCACCTTGTTATAAACTGACAATAATAGAGCCTACTGCACAGTTACTGCAAAGGTCAAATGAGATGATTTATGTAGACGAGAGGCGGTCAATAAATGTCAGATCCTGTGCGCTCCAGTCCTTTCCCTCCAGGCTGAGCCTCTGCCAACACTGTCTCTAACACAAAGTCTGTTTTGCACAGGGTCTCTGGGAAGCACGGATGGTTTGCATTACTTGGGACCATAGCTAAAAGCAAAGCTGAGGAGTGATGAACATCCGGTCAGTTTTCATTATTCAAAGCAGTTCACATTCCATGCTCTGTGTTCTCTGGCAATTTGGAATGAGGTTGGTGACAGTCCCTGGTCTGACATGTCCTCAGCAGGTCAGCACACGGATGCCTTTGTTTATGTCTGCCTGAAACACTGCGCGTTATTGGTTCACTGACACTGAATTCGCTGTGTAATTCATGCCCAAATGGAGCTTATCTAACACACCATAAGTGTTAGGTTTGGAGTTACGTACACATTTTAGCAGGAAGGTAAATTCACAAATAGGAAGTTCTGTGGGTTCAAAAGATAGGCTATATCCGAAAAGCAGACAGAATTTTGCATCTACTTAACCCTGGCTCTGGCTTTCAGCTGTTGGTATGGGCCTGTGTTATTACCACCCTGAACACCCTGCTATTATTGCGACTGTGGCTCTTGTTATTTCCCCAAACACTTGGTGGTGAGACAATGGAAGGGCTCAAGGAGGCAAGATTATTCATGTTCTGTGTGAGTTGCCCATCATGTGGCCCAGGCTACAGTATGCTATAAAATTACATTCAGATCTGCCACCTGCACGTTAATTGTATCTGTCACATTGCCCTACGTCAGAAGTGACACAATGTGTAATTCATTTCAAAACACAGAGTGAGGGTCAGTGAGTTGGTTCAGAGGATAAGAGCATTTGCTGCCAAACCTGGTAACCTGACTTTGATTCCTGGAACCCACATGGTGGAAGAAGAGAAACCAGTCCTGCAGGTTGTCCCCATATCTACACATATGCATGTGGCGTGTGACCTCCCTACACTCGCACAGGTAAAACAAACAAACAAACAAACAAAAAACTGTTAAAAGACAAACCCAGCGAAAACTTTAGCACTGCTGTACCCCTTTAGCTTTATTTAAATAAAGCCACGTCTTTTGTGTTCATCATTTGCTTAGAATTGATTTGCAGTTGCTTCCTTCCTGGTGTACTCCGCCAGTGTGCCAGATGGTTTGTTAGAACTCTTTGTAGGTGTATAAAGAAAGACACCTAGAAATCTTGTAGGTTGAGTCTGTCACACATTTGATTGAATGTTTTATGGACTAAATTTTTGTGATAGAAAGGAAACGTAAAAAAAGACAATTCAAGTCTAGAATGTCTTAGGCTTATGGTTTTAATCTCTCTCCATGCAGCTGTCTTCTTAAATTACCTAGGATGGGCACCATTTCCTTTTGTTTAGGGCTAGAACCCTGGCCCTCTTTCACAGTAGGCAGCCTTCTACCACAGAACTAAGATCCTGGTAAGCCCTTTTGGTGTTTTTAATAGTAGCATGTGTTTCTATCATCCTCTCTTTCTGATCCCAGTCACCTTGTGTGTTTAAACAATACTGTTGAGGGCTGGAGAGAGGGTTCAGTGAGTAAAAGCTTTTGCTTCCAAGTCTGACAACCTGTTTTTGGGCTCAGAAACCACATGATAGAATGAGAGAACTGACACCCATAAGTCTCCTCTGATGCCCATACATATGCTATGGCATCGGTACCCACACCCATATATATCCACACATGAAATAAGTAAATAAATGTTATAAAATTTTAAAAATCACTGATGAGGGACGGGGACATGTTATATGTGTGAGCACACATACACACACACATTCAAAATATACTGGTGAAAGACTTCAGATCAGAAAACTGTTAAGAGTTAGGAAAATCAGCTGACATGAAATAAAAATCTGACTAGAAGCCAAGCCCCTTGCCTTAATATTACACTTTCTTTAGAACCATGCATACCCTGAACCTCTGACCCTAAGCTACTGTTGCTATTTGCTCTATTTCTATTTAACTGTGAAGAGTTTTACAGAAATCTATACCTGATGGCAGAATAGTGCCTCCCAACAAAAGAGATAACATCTCCATCCTCATCTCAGAAATCTGTGAGTATGTGATCATTGTTTCCAGATGTGATTAAGAAACTTGCGACGGGTGATTACCCTTGATTATTCTGTTGGGGAAGAATAATCTCAGGATGCTCTCTCAGTGAAAGAGGGAGATGAAGAGACAGTGGCTGGGTATGCAGAGATGTTGACTGGTCTCTGCTGGTTATGAAGTGGGAAGCGGGGAGCACAAACCAAGGACTGTAGGTGCCTTCTAAAATATGGAAAAGACAAGGAAAGAAGCGTGTGAGCATCCATATTTTAGTCCAGTAAAACTTCAGATCCCTGAGCTCCAAAGTTATAAGATGAGCAGCTTTAGGTTGTGTTGAAGCCACTGGTTTGTGGCTAATTATTACAGTAGTTATAGGAAAGTAATTCCAGGACTTACATGTAGTTTTGTTTGGTCAGTTGGTTTTGCTGAATTCTCTGATGGTGCTGTGTTTGGATATTTTTTTTTCCCACTCTACTTTATACATATTGAGGGAGATGAGCCTTCTACTCTACAGAAACTAGCAATGCTAGCAGACTGAAGTTATTTGTCTCAGCAGAAACTGGTATCTGTCTTTCTTTCCTCCTCCTTCCCTCACTCACTCCCTTCCTTCCTTCCTTTTTTAATACTGTATTTTTTTCAAATTTAACTTTTTATTGATTTTTTTTGTGGAATTCACATCATGCATCTCAATCCTATTTTTCTCCCTGTTCCTTCCCATTAGCCCTCTACCCTTGCAACCCCTGCCCCAGGATAAAACAAAATACAATTTAAAAGAAAAGAGAATAAATGAAAGAAAAGAAACATCTGGTTGTGAAAGCTGTAGTGTGACATAGTGAGTCACACCATCCTTTGGTCCATATATTCTTACTTGCAAGTGTTCATTGCAACCAGTCATTGGTCTGGTTTGATGTCTTTGGTTTTTGTTACATCATCAATACTGGGCCCTCACTGGGACTCCTCTTGAATATCCTGTTGTTGTCCTGTGTCATGGAGATCTTGTAGCTTTGGGTCTCTTCATGTGCTCCAGCAGATCATAGATGGGGTTGATGATGGGATGGGCTGACTCATAGCTCTGGTTCAGGTTCTGGGTACTGCTGGGTTATTCAGCCTGCCAGCTCTCCTCCATCATCAACACTAAGGTGAGCTCTCCAGAACTGCCCTGGCTAGTTCAGCCTATGAGAAGGGTTGTCTCATAGCAAGCAGGGGCAGGGCTGATTTCTCCTGCTCATGTCCTCGGATTGACTCACTCATACCTGCACCACCAGGGCCAGTTCTACTGTGTTGCCTAGGTGAGGTATAGGGGCCACTCTGCCCAAGGCTGCAGCTCGTGAGAGGCAGGGCCATCTCTCTTGCTCTAGTGACCTCAGGGATGACTCTTTGACCTGCAGCAAGCTTTCTTGTCAGACTGTATTTGAACTGCCAGCAAATAATGACCCAGAGACTTCTTATTAATTATGAAAGCTTGGCCTTTAGCTTAGGCTTGTCTCAATTAGCACTTATACCTTAAATTAACCAATATTTTAAAATCTGTTCTGCCACATGACGTTACCTTTCTTCCATTTTGTACCTCCTGTCTTCTCTCCATCTCTGGCTGGTGACTCTGCCTTTCTTCTTCCCAGAGTCCTCTCTGTCTCTGGAAGTCCTGCCAAACATCTTCCTGCCTAGCTGTTGGCCATTCAGCTCTTTAATAAACCAATCAGAAGGTGCTTTGTCAATGACACATCTTCACAGTGTAAACAAATATTCTGCAACACCCACCTACCACAAGCTTCTCTCCTTTGCCCACACCACCATATAGTAGGTGAGGGCAGGGCCCAGTCTCTCACACTCACATTCTCGGGCCAGCTCACCTATGCCTCCATCAATGGGATCATCTCTACCTTGCTGGCCAAGTGAGATGCTGGGCCCACGCTCTCTAGTTCCGCATCTGGTAAGGGGCAGGGTCAGCTCTCTCATCTACCACAGGTGGCAAGGGGGGAGGGCATCTTTCCCTCTTCTCTACCACATGGCAGACAAGGGACACAGGGCCAGCTCTCCAACTCTCACAACCTCAGGGCAGACTCACCTGCGTTCCCAGCAGCAGGCAGGATTGGCACCTCTGTGGTGCCTGGGTGAGGTGTACTGTAGGCGATGAGGGACAGGGGCTGGTTATGTCTCCGGACACATACTACATGGCCCACACCATCACCAGCAGGGTCAGGTGTCACTCTTCCTTTAGCTCTCATAAATACTTGTTCCTCTCTATCTCAAGTAGGTCCTCTTCATAACACATTGAAATCAAGGAAGGAAATTGGAAAGCTGATTTAGTGATATTGGTGAGAAATTTTGAGACCTTAAATTAAAATTGTGGCAAAGAAAGAGGAGATTTGAGAAATATTTGAGAGCTCAGCATGTCAGGACTTTGTGACAGTTTGTTGTAGAGGAAGATTGGGATGGACAGGTCTGTTGCATATTATGTACTTAAATATTTGATGAAGGAAGGAGAGAATTGACTACATAGGTACTATTAATGGAGGTAGCAGTCAGAATGATATGTATTAGTTATCTACTGCTAGGTAGCAAATTATCCCAGAAACTAAGCAGCTTAAAGTAATAAACATTTACTATTGCACACAAATTCTAGGGTTTGTTCCATAGATGCTATTTAGCTGGCTTGTTCTGGTTCAGTGCTTCTCATGAAGTTGGTCAGGGCTGTAGAGTTGACTGTAGCAGAATTTCTTACAGGCAAGTTAATTTATATGGCTGCTTGCTGTGTGGTTCTGAGAACAACCTGTTAGTCATGCTTTTGCTTTCAAATGAGTGAATTTATTAAGTTGAGGGGGTCCCTGTAGGTGTCCAAGCAGGGAGGCAAGCCAAGTCACACAAAGAGATAGGAATGAAAACCTGGCACAGATTGACCTTGTCAACCTGGATCAGACTAATAGTAGTCAGTTTGTTCCCAGTGTATTTAATTCCAGCATAATTTGGAAAAAAGTTTCCTGGTGTAATACAATATCCATTTCACAAGGAAGTGTGATTACATTGAAATTCAACTCAATTCAGGGTACATGTCATTTCCTACCAGAAGATGAGTTATAGAGATACACTGCCTGTCCTAGCTTAAGGGCCTAAGAGTCTGGCTTGGTCTTGGTCATACAGTTAGCTTAGAAGTTGTTTGGGTTATTAGCCACTTCTGGTCCTGGTTGTAGGAGCTTGGGGGAGCCTCTGGCTATTAGGGTCATTTAGATTACTAGCCCACTTGTGGTCTTGGTTGTTAGAGCTTGGTATGGCATAACCCAAGCGATAACACAGAGCACCAGTCTTAATCACTTCCAGTTCTTAGCTTTGTATATGGAAGAATAGGTTTGTTGATCTTTCCCATTGGAAAGACAATCCTGTGTGCTGAACATTCCTGGTTTCTCTGGATATCTGTGGGCTCAAAGACTTTCATGTTATGCTCCCAACATTAAGTATATCATAAACAAGAGTAAAGGTTAAATAGCAAGGAACAGATAGAGAAAAGCAGCAGATAGTTACACTCCATTAAAACAGGAGTCTACAATGGTGGACCAGCAGAAATGACTGAGATATGACTAGAGTAGCCTGATTGAGATATCAAACAGAAGTAACATCATCATATTGGGGCTTGTAGAAACCCAATAGAAATGACTGGAGAAGTTGAGGCAATCACCTGGGGTTCCTGATTGAGCTTTCTCTGCATAGATGAGCTTCCATGGCTGAACTTCTGACTTCCCATTCCCATTGCAGACATTTTATGGCATGGAATAAACAATAATAGCTTCTGTTGGAAGTGGATTACCTTCTATCTGTTCTCAATGGCACATTGTTTTAAACATTGAACTGTTTTTCCTGTTTTCTTTCCTCCCTGTGACAGAATCAGGGAATCCAGTCCTGCACAAGGAGTCTTGGAGGACACTGAGATAAACGTGTGGATCTGAGATGTGAGGATAAACCCTGTTTCCTGGGACAGTTTCATGGTTAACTTAAACAGCAGAAGGCAATTTACCAACACATTGTATATTATAGGCTGTGAGCAAAAAAAACTTTAAATCTTGAATGGGTCTCTTCTTAGCAAGTAATTTAGGGCAGGGGCCAGGGGCAAACAAGATGAAAACAATAATCTCTTTACAACATAATGATAAATTACATATTATTCATTGCCTTTGGTATGTTTCCTGACTACAGTGACCAGCCATTTTACAACGGAGGAGGCAACTACACAAATATTTGCATTTCTCTGCAATTTTGTGAAAAGGGCTATTGTTTTTCATGTTGATGGAGAAAAAGGGTCAGGATTACTTCAGAACCTGAGTTTTGCTTGATAAGTGCAGCAAATGAACTGCTTTAAAAAACATTAAAGAGCTCGGCTTCTCTACCAGTAGGGACTGTAACAGACTTTCCTTTGGCCCTCCAGCTCACAAATAATGATACAGAGATGTCTCATTAATTGTGAAAGATCAGCCTGTCCCACTAGCTCTTAAGAACCTATTTACTTTAATCTATGTAATATCACGTGGCTTGTTACCTCTTTTCTCCATAGTGCCCATGCTGCTTCCTCAGCGTCCACTTGGTGATTGGTGACTCTACCCTCCTAGATTCCTCCTCCTCTTCCTTTCTCTCTCTGGGAAACTTGCCTGTATCTTCTGCCTAGCTATTGGCCATTCAGCTTTTTATTACACCAATTACAGAAACATACCTTCACAAAGTATACATCCCACAATATTTCCCATCTTTTTGTCTAAATAGAAAAGGTTTTAAACTCTAACATAGTAAAACTATATACAATAAGAACAATTGTCAGGTAACAATTATATTCACAATGTTTAGTCTATATGTATTTGGCAAATTTGGAGAGAGTAATGTGTTATCAATTCTATCTTAATGAGTCCAAAGTTTTATACCTAAACCATTTTCTATCATATCTTGTATTTCCATCTTAAAAACATCTTTTCAGACCTTAAAACATCTTAGATAAGCTTTTATGTTTCTTAACCTTAAAAACTTTACAATAAAAGAAACTCTATATAGAGGTTCTTCAATGCCCGTCATCTTTTTATGAAGTAGATTGGTGCTGCCAGGAGCACACATGTCTCACTGTCACGACAAGCCTTAGGTTATTAAACATCTTAAATGCCATATTCTGTAGGTCTTTGATGTGTTCAAAGATCACACACCTCTCTATCTAAAATGTATCTCTTTAACCTTGAAAACATACCTAACATGACTACAAGTTTGGTTGTTATAGATGACTAACTACTAATCTGCATTTCTGAATTATCCTTAACACTTTATAATAATAGCTTTCAAAAACCAGAACTTTATATTATATTTTAAAATGAATTGCATAGGTACAATACCATAAACAAGAGTAGAATCATATATACAGTAAAACAAAAATAACCTTAAATTTGTATCAATATTCAAAAATCTATAACAATGTAAATCTTTTGAGATGAATAGTTGTCTATTTATCCTATATTCCCATATCCCCACTAAATGACAAGAAGCATCCATAACCCACTGAATGACAAAAATCACCCACTCCACCTTTTGAAAATGTGAACGTTGTGTTCTGTAGACTGCTTCCTGATGTCTGGGAGTAATAGCATCCCCAGGGGACCCTGAGGAAATTGAGATAATGGTCAATTCCTAAGAAAACTAGCTATAACATTTGTTGTTCAGTCTCTGTATAATGGGAAAGTATAAGGCTTACCTGAAGTCCTGGCTAGAATAGTCTGCAAGGCCAAACCATCTCCTTGAAGTTGCTCTGAACACAGGACACTGAGGATACTGCAACAGAGGCACTCTGAAAGGCTGGGTCACCCACTTTCATTGGAGTCTGGTCACCTTGCTCTGAAAACACACAAAGTTTGAAAGCTAATATGTATCTACATTAGCACAAATATGGAATGTGCATTGTATATAAGGCAGCTAAAGATGATTTTTTGTTTTATGTTTGAGCAGGTAAAAAGACATATGTCAACTTTATAAGTTTGTTTGGACTATATAACTATATGAAAGGATGGCATGTAATAATAAGTCATGAGGACTCTGTAGCCATCGAAATGTATCATGTCTAATCCAATCTCAGAGCTGCCCAATGTGAAGGGGTCAGCATATACCTCACCTATCATATAGTTTTACTAAGTTTATTTCTTTATGTCTGTAGTCAAGATTTCAGCGAGTCTCCCCCAATCAAATCTGGCCCCTATTAATTTTGAAGGAATCCACAGCCTGTCATTTTCTGTGGAAACAAAAGCATAACCTTTCCCTAATGCAATACATCTTCTGAATTTCATTTTAAAGTTAAGATATCCCTAAAGTATCTAGGCTGGTCTAATTCACCAGTTCTTTTCAGTGTCCCCTGTCTCTTGACAACTATCATTTGCTCATCAGCATTCAAAAGTTTCAGTGTCAACAAAACACCATGTAGGATCCAGACTTCCTATGTATTTCCCAACTTTATATGGTTTATTCTTTTTATATTACTTTACTCTTTCCTTAGACTTTACTTAATCATTTTTAAACTATTTTTTTCCTATCACTGTCTATACCCATTTCTTTTTTTCTTAAGCACCTACACACACAGTAGCCTATTTAAAGGCTTTTTCAGTCTGGATCTATTATACTGTATACCTGTTGTAAATGGAGACTGCTTGTTTGTTCCTGGCTGCCCAGACATGAATAATCACACAGAAACTAAATTAATTACAACACTGCTTGGCCTATTATCTCAGGCTTCTTACTAATTCTTATATCTTAAATTAACCCACTTCTATTAATCAATGTATCACTACGAGGCTGTGGCCTACAGTAAGGTGTCTTCTTTGGCAGCTACATAGTGTCTGAAAAGGGAATTTTCTGGTAAGCTACAGCCTCATAGTGATAAACAGATTAATAGAAATGGGTTAGTTTAAGATGTAAGAGCTAGCTAGGAATATGCCCAAGCTACTGGCCAAACAGTTTTATAATTAATATAGTTTTTGTGTGATTATTCATGTCTGGGCAGTGGGATACGAACAAGCAGTCTCCGTTTACAACCTGTAGCATTCTTTGACAGCGTTAGCCAAACCTTAAGATGCTAAGCAACAGCTAGTCCCTCCACCATGAGACTCTGGAGTTTGATTCTGCCCTGTCCTCAGATCCATGAGAGTCAGCCTTAGGCTTGTAGGCCTGACCAAGAGCTGTATTTAACTGGGAGGTATGTTTAACTACTACGTTTAACTGCTCCAGCTCTAGGAAATTGGTACCTGCACTGTGGCAGGTGTTGTTAATTAGCTTTCTATTTCTACTTAGTGTGCAGCTGCTCAAGGAGTCTGCTGAACACCAGTGCCTCTTGCAGGAGCTGTGTCTGATTTTGTTGTTTGTTTCCTCTCCCTTCTCAGCTTTCTCAGGCCCTGTATGGAAACTCGGGCCCCATATTGGGTGCCGTTTATAGTTGGAATTTTCTTTGGGCCATCAACCAGTTCCCAAATAAAGACACAGAGACTTATTAATTGTGAAAGCTTGGTTTTAGCTTATGCTTGTTACACTAGCTCTTATAGCTTAAATTAACCCATTTATTTTCATCTATATTGTGTCGCATGGCTTGTTACCTCATCTTTCTGTACTGCCCATGCTGCTTCCTTAGTGTCCAGCTGGCAACTCTGCTCTCCTAGATTCCTCCTCCCCTTTCTTTTTCCCCTCAGAGATCCCACCTATACTTCATGCTATTGGCCATTCAGCTTTTTACTGCACCAGTCACAGCAATGCACCCTCACACCGTGCATAGATAGCCCACAACTAGGAACTTGTTGGGCTATGGTGGTTTATGTAAGAATGTCTTCTATAGTTTCTATACTTGAAAACTTGGTATCCAGTTGGTTGCACAGTTTGGGTAAGTTTAGGAGGTGTGTTCTTGTTTAGGAAGTATGCTACTTGGAGTGGTCTCTGAGGATTCAAGCTACATGCCATTCCCAGTCATTTTCTCTGTTCCCTGCTTGTGGCTTGAGATGTGAGCTCTCAGCTATTCCTGTCACCTGCTGCCATTATTCTCAGTCACAATGGACTCTTACCCCTCTGGAACCATAAACCCAAGTAAACTCTTCCTTCTATAATTATCCTTGATCATGATGTCTCATCAAAGCAATAGAAAAGTAACTAATTCAGAGGTTAACATTAATCTAATAGACTGAAGGAAAGAGAGAGAGAGAGAGAGAGAGAGAGAGAGAGAGAGAGAGGGACAACCATTGGGATACACGAAGTTAATTCCTGGAAGGTACTGTGATGAGGCAGATTGAGTGATAAAGTGTTAAGTTGAGCGTCATGCTTACTTTGTCCTATGCGGTTACTACTGGATTTCATAGAAAACTGAGTCTTAGTGCCAGTGACTTGCTTCAGGCCAGGATATGAACAGAGGCAGGATTTGACTATATTTGTCTCATTGCCATGTTGACCTTGTAGAGGGCAGTTAGGTGAATACTCACGTAAGTTGCTTGTAGATCATCCATGATGAGTTAGGTGAAGTGTGAGAACAGCTTGTGGTGAGAAAAGCCTTACAGAAGCCTCAGTGAGGAATGCAACAGAAAGGGATCCTCATCATGCAGGTTATTAGACTTACCTTGCTTGGATTATTATTATTATTATTATTCAAATTCTGGTTTGTATTCTAAAGAATGTAATAAGGCAGGAGTGACAGTCTTGGGGGAAGAGCCAGGTAATGGGGATGAACACTGGAATTAACAACATATTCCACAATCATTTGGCTATATAAAGTAGAATATATGTTCATGAAATGCAAAATCTTAAATACTCAAGGTCTTTTAAAAACATTTCTTTTATTATTTTTAATTATGTGTGTGGGAGGGTCTTTGCAATGTTCTTCCTTTCCTGCTAGTTAACTGGGGCCAATTCTGCTTCCAGAGACAGCTTTGTAGTGGTCTAAACCATTGTAACCCACAGGGGTCAGAATCAGAATTGCTCTCCTAGAGCTGTAGTTAGGACAGTTATGAGCTCCCGGACATGGGTTCTCAAGTTCTTTATTCCTGGGCCATTTCTCCAGCCCTAGAAGCTCACAACTCTGTAAATGTTGGTCAGCAGCTCAAAAATCATAGATATTTGTCAAATGCTGACACACACTGAAGTTTTACAGCAAGATTGTGATGTATTCAAGTGAATTACCAGAGTAAACATCCTTCTAATTTGATGAAACTTCACATAAAATTTCTATACATTTGGTCATAATAAAAAGATTGAGTTCAGCATTTTGGGGACATAGTTGTAGTTGGCGTTGGTAATGCTGGGGTGGACTGTAATTTTGAGGCCAGCCTAGGCTACATAGTGAACATGAAGGTCTTTCCATTTTGTTTTTTTCTCTTTTTCTTTCTTTAGTGTTTTAAAGTTTCCATCTTAGGGCTCTTTCACCTTCCTGTTTAAGTTTATCCCTAGCTTTTTTAAAAAAAGGTATTGTGAATGAACTTGCTTGCTTTATTTCTTTCTCATTCTTGGTGTACAAAATTGGCAACTGATTTTGTGTGTTGATTTGTATCTTGTCACTTTGCAGCAAAGTGACATAAATGTATGAATATTGGCATGAGAGGGACATTGGCTGGTTGAGCCACAGGGCCTCTCAGTGGGTGAGAGAGACAGACACGCCATGCAGACATGGCTCACAAAGAGGGTTGTTTTTTTTTTTTTAATTGGGAGAGGGAATGGGAAAATAGTGAAAGGAAGGAAGGAAAGGGGGAAACTGGCCTCTGGGAACAGGAGTGGTGGAAGAGAAGAGAAAGAGAGAGAGAAAGAGACAGGCAGAAAGAGAGAGAGCGAGACAAGGACCTGCCTGCCTCTTTAGAGGAGAGAGAGCAGGAATGGGTGGAGTGTCTTTTAAAGGAGCCTTTTGTGCCTGCATACAGAGCCTTATGCACTCATGCAGCCATGAAGCATGACATAGTAATGTAGTGACCTAGTGATGTAGTGATGTATTGACGAAGGGCCCTGGGGATTTTGCCTGAGTGCAGACAAGTGCATCTTGACAGGTGACAGGGGAATGGCCAATGTAATGCCTGAATGCTAACAAAAGGTCTTTTGGTGGCACCTTCAGGGTTTTCTAAGTAGGCTTATGTTACCTGCTAATGACTTCTTCCTGTGAAGATTATCTTCATTGTCAACTTGATGGGATTTAGACCCACCATGGCAACACCTGTATAGGTGTGTCTGTCAGGTTGTTTCCAACTCAGTTTAACAGAGCAGGAAAGATGCAGAATGTGGGAGGCTGTCTCATGGGCTAGGGTCCCAGACTGAATAAAAAGGAGAAAGGGAATGAGCAGCAGCACCCCGCCCCCTCCTCTGCCTCCTAAGCATAGTGGCTCTGTGACCAGCTACCTCATGCTCCGTGCCCCCCATACTGTAATGAGTTATACCCTCAAACTGTGTCAACATCGACTTGTGTGAGTGGTATGTGGACATCTTCTAGTTCTTATTTCAGATGCAATCCCTTTAAGTTTCTTCCCAGTCAGTCTGATGGTGGCTCTGTTTGTCACCTATGGCCAGCCTCTGTTATGTTGAGTTAGGATGCTCAAGTCCTTGTTTCTTTGGGCTTTTGTTTCATGGAAGAGATGGATTTCTGTGAAAGACTATTTCTGCATCTGTTGAAATGATCATTCTATTGTCCTTCCTTGCTTCGCTTTATGACCAGGATTACATTTATTGACTTGATTATGTTGAGCCATCTCTGCAAGCAAGCATTCCTAGAATTAAAGCAGTTTAATCATATTGTGTGGCCTTTTAAATAAGTTGTAAATTAAGTTCGCAAAAGTTTTTCTGATGGTTTTTGCATCTGTGTCCATCAATGGCATCTGTCTGTAATTTTCCCTTTTTGTTGTCCTCATGAGGCTTTAATATTAGGATATCGCATCATAGAATGGACCTGGAACATTCCCTCCTTTCTGTGGTACAGAACACCTGGAGGTGTATCATTGCCTTTATGGACCTAGTAAAGGTTAACTGGAGAATACATCCTGTCTTGTGCTCTTGTTTTGCTAGAAGACTTTTTATTACTCTATCAGTTTCATTGCTTGTGATAGATTTGTTTAGGCTGTTTATGACATCTTGGTTTAATTTAGGTAGGCCATATGTGTCTACAAATCTATTCTTTCTGTCTTCTCTGTAGCACTGGAGTATAAATTCTCAAAACAAGGTCTGGAGGATCATTAGGTGTAACATGAGGACCTTCTTGTCGGGGTTTCTGTCTTGCCCAGTTCCCTCAGCCTTTTAGCCCCAAAGAAAATCACACAGAGGTCTCCAGAAGATTATAAACTGATTGGCTCATTAGCTCAGGCTTCTTATTAGCTCTTGTAGCTTATATTAACCCATTATTCTTATCTATGTTAGCCACATGGCTCAGTACCTTTTTAAGTGGGGTAGGTCACGTCTTGCTTCTTCCGTGTTCTGGGCAGGACTGGGAAGGAATGGGCTTCCTCCTTCCCAGCATTCTCCTGTTCTCATTGCCCCACCTTTACTTCCTGTCTAGTTGTCCCACCTATACTCCCTGCCTGGCCAATCAGTGTTTGTTTAAAACATGGTTGACAGAATACAGACAATTCTCCCGCATCAATTAGGTCTCTTTTGTAATGTCTCCATTCCTGTCTCTAATGTTATTCATTTGCATTTTCCTTTCTTTGGGTTAATTTGGTAATAGCTTGCCAATCTTATTTATCTTTTAAAGAACCAATTTGTTTCAACAATCCTTTATATGGATCTTTTAATCTCAATTTATTAAATGGAGTATTTCTTTTCTTTTATATTGGTGTTGGGTTTGCCTTGTTTTTGTTTTTCAAAGATCTTGATGACTATCCTTAAAGTGATTATTTGAGCTCTGGTTTTTTAAATGTAGGAAGTTATAGTTTTGAACTACTGTGTTTCTTTGTCTTCACTGTGTTTCTGGTATTTTATGTTTTCATTTTCATTTCATTCTAGGAATTTTAAAATTTCCCCCTAGGTATTTTAGTCACCCTTTGAGCATTGAAAAGAAAATTATTGTTTTTATCTCTGTGTTCTGATTTCTTTTTCATTTCATTATGATGTGGTAAAATTCATGAAATTTTTTCTTCAGATTTGTTAAGACCTGCTTTGTGGTCTAATGTATAATTTATTCTGGAGAAAATTCCCTGAGCTGGTAAGAAAATGTTCCCTTTTCATTTTTTGGATTCTGTAGATGTCTGTTAAGCCCATTTGATTCAGGGTGCTTTAACTCTCATAGTTCCTTGATTCCTTAACTTGGTCTATCTATTAGTAGAGCATGGTGAAGGCCACCTACTATGGTTGTATTAGGGTGGATGTGTCCTCATATGTCTACTGTTATTTATTTCATGGACTAAGATATACCTAAATTCAGTGCATTATATGTAAAATTATTGTCTCTTCTTAGGTAGATTGGTCCCCTAATTAATATGTAGTAGCTGTATTTGTCTCCTTTTATTAGTGTTGTCTCGAGGTTTGCTTTGCCATTTGTGAATATATTTCATCCTTCTTGCTTTTGGATTCAGTGCTTTGAAAAATCATTTCCCATTATTTCCTTTTCAGTCCATGTATGTCATGGATGAGTTGAGTTTCTTGTAAACATTAAGTAGTTGGGTTTTGTTTTTAATCGGTCTTTTAGTTAGAGTTTTTTAAAGACTTGCTTTTACATACTTTTGTGGTATGTGCAAGGTTGTTTTGCCTATATGTATGTACCACTTGTGCATCTGATGCCGTTGAAGGTCAGAAGAGGGTATCCCATCACCTGGATCGGGAGTTTGATCTGGTTATAAGTGGACACATGGGCACTGGAAATTAAACTGAGTCCTTCTGGAAGAGCAGCCAGTACTCTTAGCAGCTGAGACATCTCTCCAGCCCATCTGTTATTTTTAACTGGAGAATTAAGACCATACATTTAGAATTATTGTTGGCAGATATACCCTAACTTCTGTCATTTTGTTGCTTTGAATACTCTATCCTCTTTTCTGTCTCCTTTATTCATCTTAAATTTTTGGTGATCTATGAAAAGTTTCTGCACCCCGATAAGGCTCTTTGCTGATGCAATCAATAATCCAAATCAGACCAAATCAAACTGAATTAGATAAAGCCTAGGTTTAATGGATATCAACGCTTCTGGATGGCTTTCCAGCCCCCCCAGAGAGGCGATGTGAAAGAAGACCAGAAAAATCACGTGTTTGTTCGCTGGGGTGAAGTTTAAATACCCTGTGGGAGTGATCTTGAGCGTCTCTGGGGAGGGATCATAATCTGGTGGGCTTTCTCAGGGCTGGAGTCTGGACTGAGGCAGCTCCCAGAGGAGGGGGCTTGGGGTGGAGCTTCCACCCCAAAAGTCTGCTGCATTAATGTTGTTTAATTTTTCTCCTAATGCTCGTTTGATCTTCTCCTCTCCGATTGAAATTAATTGTTTTTTGAGCTGCTGTGATTTGGACTTCCCTTCTGCCTTTTTGTACCTTCTACAGTGCTGACTTAGTGACCACAGATCCTTTGGTTTATTCTTAGAATATCTTTATTATTCCACGGCTTCTGAAAGATACCTTTTCTGGATACAAAAATCAAGGTTGGCAGTGATTTTTAAAACTTTTTTTCAGTGCTTGAAATACATCATCCCATGCCCTCTTGACCTTGACAGTTTCTGCTGAGATGTCTGCAGTTATTCTAATGTGATTGCTTTGTTGAATACCACAAAGTATTTATACAGCAAAGTGCTTTGTTGGAGCCACTGTCTTTCAGGCTGTAAAATATCTTCTTTGCCGTGGAATCAGCCCTGTCATGGTTTCTTCTTTGTTGGGAGACTTCACTACTAATCTCATTGCTCATTGTGGATCAATGAAGGCTGTTTACATCATCTTGGTTTCACCGTAGGTCAAATGTGTCCCCTCCCAGACTTCTGAATGCCCTGAAGACTACTTTCAAACTAGCACCCAATGAACTTCTGAGTCCCACTGGCAGTTCTCTGTTTTCTCTGTGCTTTCCGCTTCTCCATGCTTTTTAGCTTCCTAACCACTCTTGACGCTCATTGCTCTTTTCTCTTTGTTTCTCCTCAGAGTGTAGTCTGCCCTCTGAGTCCCCTCAGTCCCAGAGCAGTGTGGAGAAACATTTGAAATCTGCAGTCTTGTCCCTACTCAGTTTCAGTGTCTCATTATAGCTTCTTCAGTAGGTGATATTCCTTTGCTGGGCAGGAAAATCCTGAGATGTAGCGCTGCTTAAAATAACTTTGTCAACTTGTAAAGTACAAAGGCTAAGGGGCTGCCTCTCTGAAGCATTTGAATCCTATGTAAATGCCAATTTTCTGTGTTCAAAATGGTAAGAACTGACTGTTTCTTGTAGGCTTCTTGTCTACTCAATTCTGTTTCCTTCCACTTTGCTGGGTCCCAGCTCCAGATGCAGGCAGCTGGATCCTGTACCTGTTCTTATGTAGCTATATTTTCTGTATTTCCTGTATTGTATTATATCCTGTATTTCCTGAAAATTTGCCACGTTCTTTTCAGTATTCATATGTGAGCATTTTTGCATATCTTTGTTGCAAAATTAAATTTTTGTTGGTTTAGCCACTGTCGATACTGACCAAACATGATTCAGAGTACACTTCCAGCTCTTACAGTAACACATAACAGTCCTACCAGGATTTTGTAATCATGTCCAAAACCTCTTGATTGTATGTCACCACACGTCTCTGTAGCTACATCTGTCCACTGAACACTCTTTGATTCCTTGCAGGTACCACTTGCTTATTCTCACACATTCCCTGAGTAGGCAGTATCTTCTAGTTCTCGACACAACCTGTAAACTAATCCTCCTTTACCATGTTTTCAATAGAATTCCTGAAGGTCAGCCCCAGTGCTGCTTATATCCACACTCTGCTACTTCCCATTCTCCCAGCGTGGGTCCATCAAACATTCTGCCCTCAAATTTCTTGACTGTTTCAAACTCTATGAGCTTCATCTTTACTTGTAGCCTGAAAAATAAAAACCCAGAGGCAGATATTGGGGTTCAACCCGGAAACCAGAAAAGCAAAGTAGCCAAATCACTAGAGAAGTCTTACCTCTACCAAGACTGGGCCACCACAGCCTAAGCAGACTAAGCAGAGGGAGTCTCTCTCTCCTCCCATTTTGTATGCCCTCCAGTGCTGGGATTAAAGGTGTGTGGTTCCCTAGTACTGGGTTTAAAGGTGTGAGCCACCACCACCTGGATATATTCCTGCATTGTTCTTGTGTAGCCCAGGGTGGCCTTGAACTCACAGAGATCCTTCTGCCTCTGTTTCCCAAATCTTGGGATTAAAGGTGTGTGCCACCACTGCCTGACCTCTAGAGGCTTAGCTTTGCCCTTCTGATCTTTAGGCAAGCTTTATTTATTAAAACATAAATAAAATATCACTATATTTACTCAAACTATTCATACTCATTTTCCTTTGATTCTTAAAGTAAAATAGCCATATGCAAGGAATTGTGAAAGTATTTGTGGATGATACAAATGAGCTTTTACTTTTCAGGTCTTCATATTTCAAGTTGTGCGTTTTACGTAGGTCCTTTGCTCTTTATGCTACCCACCCCGGCTGATCCTTATCCAGCTCTCTTTCCTCTCAGCCCAGCACTGACACAGCGAGGCCCTCAGCCTCCACCCTCACAGGCCAACAGTCATGTCTGTTTGAAATATCATTCCCATGAAAAGGTCTGGGTTGACCCAGAAATATAAAAGTTAGAATAGCGATATTAGTCAGACTTTCTATCTCTGTGACAAAATTCTAAGTACAACCATTTAAAGAAGGATTTCTTTTGGCTCATGGATTCAGGGTGTTCAACCCACAGTCCTTGGCCCACGGATTCTGGGATCATCCTGGCAGGGAGGCCACGTGGCAAGACTACTGGCCTCCTGTCAGACAGAAAACACAGTTCACTTCACCTCCAAGCTGTTTGCAGTTTTGCTTCATCCTCTGTCTTGCCTTTTGCTCACTTGCCTCTGATTTTTTTTTTTTTTACATAGACGTGGAGAGGAGGACACAGCTAAGCACTTTAAAATGTGAAGAGAAAGCTTTAATGATGAGCGCAATGGCCTTGCTTGGTTTTATCCAACTATCTTCTGAAAGGCCCAAGCTGGGATCTAGATGGCAACAGGTTTAAAGGCTTTTTCTCTCCCTACACCAAGGACTAACCAGGTCTGACCTGCACAGCTTCTGAAACTAGAGGAGATTGAGTGCACTCAGGATGGCGTGATGGTAGATGGATTTTTCCCTATATCGTGATAGTCACTAAAACAACAGTGTTCAAGAAAATTAAGCTTCAGTTTCTTTTAAAAATATTTTCATTTTAATTTTTATGGGTCTGTGTATGCTTGAGCCTTTATGTGTGCACCACCTATGAGTAGGAGCACACAGAGGTCAGAAGAAGGCATCAGATCACATGGAATTGGAAACATAGAGGGTTGTGAACAGCCGTGTGCTAGAATTGAACCCAGGCCTTCTGTAAGAGAAGAGCCGTAATTGCTCTTTACTGCTGAGCCATCTCTCTAGCCTCCAAGCTTCATTTTTTTACACTGTGATTTGTGAGTGACCAGCTTATGTAGCTCATTGTCCAGCTTTCGGAGTTGTAAAGAAAGCAGGTCAGGACAAGCATCTCATATACTTGTAATTTTATTGTTGTTGTTGTTATGTCTCTTGCTGACCAAACCTTTCCTAGTGCCTGGAATGCAGCCCTCTCTATCCCTAACTGCCTCTTGATGTCTGAAATAGTTCCCTCCTTTGAACTCAGGTTTCCTCCCAGATAGACAAAGTTGACTGTTTGCTTGAGGTTCTGATTTTTTATTACAATGTTATAATCCTTGTGCGCCCTTCTCATGGGTGGTATCTCAGTCTTCACGATGTTTACTTTCATGTTTTCACTGACTTCCACCACTCTGTTTACCATGACCTGCAGCTCATTTGGACTTTCAGCAAGTATCATTGGTGAAACGCAAGTTATTGATTTGCACACCACCTATCTGCACACCTATCTCCTCATCTTCCAGGGCTGTTGCTATTATTAATTCCAGGAATATATTAAAGATTAGTGGTGAGAGGAAGCATCCTCAATACAGCGGCTGAATGTGTTTGAGATGGCGTGTCTCAGGAGGATTCTAGGCGACACACGAAGAGAGAGTCCATGCAACGATGACATTAAGAAACATCTCCATCTACAGAAGGAAGTAAACTACAGGATACAGCAAGGGTGCTTCAGATACTTCGGCCATGTTATGAGAATGAATGACGGCAGATACCCGAAGACAGCACTGCTTGGAGGAGCGCACTGGATAAGGCAAAGAGGAAGGCCCCCCAAATACTGGACAGACAGCATACAGAAAGACTGTGGGACCTTGGGTATGACAATAACTTAAGCATCTAGGACTGCCCAAGACAGGAACAACTGGAGAACCTCCATAAACGGGCTGCCCAGGCATTCTGAAGCACTGCATTGTGGGGCCATAAATGATGAATGAATGATGAGCTTATGTAACAGCAAGCTATAGCGTAGATTATAAAAATATAATGAGTTCACGTGAAATTACATATCAAATAACAGGTCTTTGGAAGTATTAAAATGTGTTTTTCTGATAAAGTAGCAAAAGGAGAGATGTGTGGATGAGAGCAGTAGATATATAAAATTTAGGAGAGCAATCGTGCACTACAGAAACATTCATAACAATAAACATCTGGAGTAATAAGTGCTGAATAATTCATATGCCTCACTCTGCCACCACTTATCTTGGCTATAGTTGGGTGCACAAAATCTTTCTTTGGGTACTTATATCTTTAACCCAATTCAAACATAGATTGGATTAGAAAGGTGAAAAGACTAGAATAATTCTGGAAAGTAGATAGGATGTTAAGAGAAAAGGCGTTAAAAAAATAAAACAACAAAAAACCATAAATTAAAGTTCAGGAAATCATTTTCTTGGGCATGATCATTTCTAATGTTGAACTCAACAATAAGGAAATTCACAGCAGATTTTTATTACTGACATAAATAATGGGGAATGAAAGTTCTTATAAAGAAAAATATGCAGAGTATGGTTACTCATGGCTTGAATATTTTAGGCTTCCCTACACTAACTGGCCTGCTCTGTAACTCTTTTCCCATAACTTCATTTACTGCCCAAGGGATGCTACAAGCAAGGTGTTCCCTCCCGTCCTCAGCAATACAGCTTTGTGGACTGAAGCACATTAGCCCCCGTTTAGCTCCCGTTTGGCTGTGAGACTCTCTGCTCCCTGAGAACATCTGATGGTAGGGATGAGAGCTGCTCTGTGTGTTTTTCCTTGCTTTCTGTCCTTGCTTTGAGCCCTGAGATATCTCAGAATAAAAGATTCAGAGACGCCCAGGAAAAGGCTCTGGAGTACTCATCACCTGGAGTCCCCTGGCTCTGTGGAACCTCGAATTCCACTTCACATTTTCAGCACTGCTCACTGGTGCTAAACCAGGTGACAGCCATTTATCCCACATGCATTCTGTTACCTGTTGTTGCTCTGGTTATTTCTTGGTATCCTTTATGCCACCTAAAAGTACCGTTATATTGTGCCCCCAAGTTCTTGAGTCAGGAATTCCAAACAAGGCAGTCAGATGACTGCATATGACTCAATGAGCTGGGAGCTGAAACAGATCCCTCCCCAGAGGTCTTTGTTACACACCTGGCACTTGCACCAGGGTGGATGAAAGGCTGGGCTCAGCTGAAAGCATTGACTGACGGCTTCTACTGAATATGTAGCCTCTTGTAGAATTTGTCTTTGTGTCAGCTGGCTTCATTTTATTACTGTATAAATGCAGGGCAAGGTATTAATGCCACACTCTCATAACCCTTTGGAAAGGAAGATCCTAGCAAAAGCTAATTAATGAGTTCCTAATAAATTATTGAACAATGTTCCCTCCTCCCCTTATTTTTAATACACCTACACCCCAAGCATCTAGAATACCCTCTTGATCTTGCACATCTTGTCTCCCTTTAAATTCAACCTTGGTGGCCAACTTGACCTTTCATTTCTGAGGTGGACCTTTAAAGGCATCCCTGTTGAAGACAGTTTTGTGCAAGAGGATACCCACAGAGTGAGTTGTGGGCATGAGGTGACTGTAGTTATACACCGTCTTGGGAGACTTGATCTTTGACTTCCTGGTGATTTTCTTCTTTTCTGTGACAGCTATTGCTTGGGAAATGGCAATGAATGGTCAATCCCAGATATAGATTATAGGTGCTTTCTGAGGTGTTATCATCAGTGTTTTCCACGAGGACAACTTTGTGTCTGGAGTAGCATCCAGTTAGGACCAGCATGGACCAGTACCACTTTCCTAGGTTTCATGAACTTACCCAATTGGTAAGCTCTGTCAACTGGGAACTTACCCAAATGGTAAGCTCTGTCAACTGGGAGGGACACAACAGGCAGGAAGGAAGGCCACTCTGAACAGCTATAATCTATGGAGCTGTTTGAAGGTTGGAGTTGTGGAGTTGAACAATGTAACTGTGTGGTAAGAGCCAGGATTTAGTGGACAGTTGATCTGGTGCCCAGTGCCAAGTGCTGCCCTTGAACAAAACAAGACCTCTATTCTAGTGAATTTGAAATGTTGCTGTGGTGGAGAACTCTAAATTACTTTGGGGAAGCTTCTTTCCATTTCATCCTGTAAGGCTGTCATCTGCATCTGGGAGTCTGCCACAACTTCAGGTCCAATCACTCTCCAAAACTGAACTAATCATCTTCATCAGACATCTCCACATAGCACAGAGAAAGACATGATCTACAATGCCTGGTTTCCTTTCACAGCTCTGCCATTTCTGTTCAACTCTATCTTAAGTTTAAGCTTTAAAAGTATAGCTCTGGAATTAAATCAACTTCTTCTTTTTGTGTTAGGTATTTTTATATTTTTCTTTTCAAATACCTTTTATATTTTTTCTCATTTTTATTAGCTCTTTGAGAATTTTTTTGTTCTTTCTTTGTTTTTGTTTTTTGTTTTGTTTTGTTTGAGACAGGGTGTCTCTGTGTAGCTTGACTATCCTGGAACTTGCCTTGTAGACCAGGCTGACCTTGAACCTGCCTTTGCCTCCTGAGTGCTGGGATTAAAGGTGTGCGCTGCTAAGTCAATACTTGTTTTATTTTTCCATGTTCTATGCCTCAAATATGTGATGTCTTCAACAGTAGGGTTTTAATATCAAGTTCTGGAGAGTAACCCAGAACATGGGCAGTAGCCTGTAATATTCTATATTTTCCTTTTCCTTTCTGCTACCTTGTGGAGGAATCAATGTTAGCCTTTGTTTTGCAATATTTCTTGACTTTGATGTTCCTATGTTTTAGATATCTTGCATAGTGCTATGACTAGACCATCAATAATACAATCCCTACACAAGTTCTCATTCTCTTCTTGTTGTTTACCATATCAAATAATAGGCACTCTGAAAAACAATACATGTGTACGTATGTATATGGGATGGTTGAAAGTGGGATGTAGGCAGGGTGTCACTGAATTAAATGTGTCTTATTTTCCCTAAAGACTTTGAATGCTCATAACTTTAAACTTCTAGAACTTCATTATGCTTCTTCAAATCCTGTCATGATGCTGTGGAGATTATCTCAGTAGGGAAAGCATCATAATGTCTGTTTCATTAAACTATATGTACGTCCTGCTGAGAAGTAGATTGCGACCTAAAATGTTTATCACTATAGCAAACAACAGGAAAAGGTATTCAAAACACACTTGCTTCCCTTAAATTGAATTCATTATGCTATGGTCATATTTCAAAAGTTTTTGTCTTGTAAAATTTTGTTTCTTTTTAAGTGCTGAATTTTATTGGTCTGTAAAGATGTGTCTCTTAAACCAATAAGTGGCGCTTCACCTTTTTTTCCATTTAGTCACTCTGGAAGGTGTGACTGGGGCCATCAGGATAGAGGTGGGGGAATAAATGTGTAGTTTCTTAACAGGGTGACTTAATGATGGTTCTATTACCCCCTGTCTCTGCACCAAATTGAGATCATCCTCTATAATGATCAAAAGTTGCTAATGAATGTGGGCTATCTCCTTGTTTATTAGATTAAAACATTGGTAAAGCACACAATTAGCCTTGGGTTTTCACATAAACACCTGTTTTGGAAGTGCCTGCTGTTTGGGGAAGAGAACCACTAACAGAGCTATATCCCTGAAAGTCAGAAGTGGAGGAGTTATAGCCCAACCTGATTTATCTGTGATAGCAAGTTACTGTCGAGAAACATGTGAGTAATCTTACTCAGTTTTATGCACGTCCTCTGTAAAACATAAAGAGCATTTGTTCAATGTGTATTGCTATAATGAAGTACTTGAGGCTGGGTATGGTCTAAGTTAAAAGGTTTATTTTGCTAATAAATTTTGATGATTAGAAAGTCTAAACAGCCTGGTTCTAGTGTCATGGTGAGACTCCATGACATGGTGGAGAAGAAAAAGGGAAAGTGGCCACAAATTAAAAATACTAAGCACATGGTGTCGCTTCCTTTCTAACTGCCAACTCTGTAAACAGCTGCCTCATGCCATAGATGCCCAGCTCATTCCTCAGTGGAGCATTATCCTGTTCATGGTCATCAAATCTTGTGATCTAATTATCTTTTACCACATTAGCTTCCCAACTCTGTAGGCCAAGCTGCTAGCCCGTGAACTTGTGCGGGTGGAGGGAGGAATACCACAAATCCTAGCATAGGCTGTCACTCTGGTTGTTGACAGACTGGACTTTGTAGAATTATACACCTTCATCGATAGACTGAACACCTGGGACAGAGTGTGTCTAGACTTCTGGTCAACCATCGGATTCCTTGCTGCCAGGACCTAAATGACTCTCCAATGAAGTCTCACGTCTTTATATCCCAGAGTTGTATTAAGAAACTCGGGCTCTCACAAGATAGTAATATCTTTTAAATGTTCCTTCCCTAATGCTCACACCACCCACTTTATTCTCTGTAATGGAACTAAAACTTTAATTTTTCAAATGCAAGTCATTTGAATGAATCAATTCATTCATTTGCTGGAAGTCCTTCAATGGCTCTCTACCTCCTGAGGAATTAAAAGCTGAATTCTGTCAAAAATACTTGTGATTTTGTTTTAGTAATTCATTATACTACAGTGTCTTCCTATAGGACAGACAGCTCAGTAAATTAGATTTCCTGGTGAGTTATCCTGAAAGCCCCTGCCTACACAGCCTAGGTAATACTGACTGTTCCCAGCTAGAACTGCTTCCTAGCCTGTCTCTGGTGAGCACTTGGTCTTGTTTCTTGGACTCATTTGGTGAAAGTGACTTCAAGTTTCGGTGAGGTGAGGAAGACTGCTAGGTCTTTGAAGACTGAAGCACTAACCAGTGTGACCTGCTTTTGTTACCCTGCACGTGTTGATGGGAAAATGTTGGATGGTTGGGGCAACAGTTCTGCTTGCCTTATGTTTTGGTGGCCAGTTTGGCTTCTGAGTGAGGAGCAGATCATAGCACAGCAGGAAGACAAACATAGGCAAGTTAGGCACATGGCCCTTGCCTTAAATCCAGAGATGCTGGTGACTTGCACTAGGTTCCTTGCAATGAAAATGGAGATGACAGTAGAGATTGATGATGCCTTTTGGAGGCTGAGCAGACAGAACCTAATAATAATGGCTTCATATGGGTAGGGAGGAGAAAAGGGAAGAGCGCCTAGGTGAAGTGTGCATTTTTTTCAAAGCACATTCAGGTGTGAAAGTAAGAGATGAAAATGGTTCTTATTCTCAAAGCCATTAATAAAAATTATATTCAGTCTTAGAATTTTTCTTGTGATTAGATAACTAATGTTAGTGGTTAGAAATAAAATATGTGACTTACCAATCCCAGCAGCAGTTTATGTAGTAGAAGCTGATGTCAACAAGTGTGGTCAGGAGGCTTCAGAGTAACCCAGAAAAGAACTCTGAAGCTCCTGGGATAAGCCGGGAAGCCTGTATCTAGCTGGGGACCAGTCTGGTGTTGATGCTGGATGGGGATCTGGACCTCAGATAGCTGTGGGCTCCAGCAGACTGACTCTCAAGGATGGCATCCCACCATATTCAGTAGTATCCAGCACATGCTATATCAAATAACCTGGCAGTTCTGCCTGAGTCACCTTGTTGAATTTTACTGCCATGCAAGTTCTTATTCAGAAGCCTGTTTATTGAGTCCTGTGATTAGCCAAGGCCATGTGGCCAAACAAGCCAACTTGTTATAACTCTCCCTCTCACGCATCCCCTCAGGCTGGTGCCATTGTTCTCACCAATGCTCTTCAGTCTGAGGATTTGTGGTGTAGATCCTTAAGGGCTGTAGCAGTCATTCTTCTTCAGGTCTGTCCTTGGTTTGTAGCCACTCAGTATCAAGTCAAGTCATGTATTGTCAAGTTTGTCAGAGCAAGGTGGGGCCTGCCCTAAACTGTAGAGAAATGCCCGCCATACTGGTTGCACTAAGCTGATGGGTTTTGACAGGAGTTGTCTTCCTCTTCCTGGTGAGCACCCCTTTTCTCCTCCAGGATTGACCACATGAATTCATTACTGACGGTCTTGTCTTTTCCTGACCTGGAACTTCTAAGAAAAGAGTTAACGTGTTGGCTGATGAGTCATTAGTTTTGCCCAATACACATTTATTTGTCAGATGCCATATCTAGTTGACTATTGAAAAGTCATCCACCAGATACAGACCAAAGACATAGATGTGTATGAGGACAGAACATGTTATGTTAAATAGAAACTCTATAAAGGATATGTTGAAATATTATAGGAACCCACATATTGTGGGTCTCCCTGAAGTTCAAATACTGTTTTGCAACAGAACTGATGGTATAGTCAGTGTTAAAAACATTTTTACATGATTTTGCAGATGCAATTTTGACAATATTGCCAGTATTACTCTGTATTATGTATCTGAATTTCCTTTGCAGAGAAAATAGAAATTATGATAATATGGGATGGAAGTTATTAGATGGGCATAGTAAACACTACAGTGTATTTTTGGGTAACTTTTATTTGATCAGCATCCAGTTACTGTATACTTGTGATGAAGTTAGCTTCCCAAAGTAAATGTTTTTAATAATGAAACTAATGGTTTTGCCATCTTCTCAGATCACAAGTATTATTTATGATTTTCATTTTTCCCAGTACTTTCCTCTCACGTCTAATCTCTTTAATTCATAAAAATAAAAATGTAGCATTCTCCCCTTCCTCCCTTGTGTTCTAAACTTTCTACAGTAAACAGATTAAAAAACAGGAACTATATAACACAGATAATTTTTCTGTATAGTTTTTAATAATGGGACAAGAAGAGAGTGTTCCAGGAGAGCAGTGGTATTGGTAAAGATGTAGAAACAATGAAACAGTTAATTTCAGAATATTTCCAACTTCTCTAATCAATAGTTTATAATTTTTTTTTAAAAGAAAACACTTGGCTTCATGGTGCTCCAAAGGAAACTGGAAATCTCCATTACACAGTTTGAGTGTCTACCATGGTCATTGCTAACTTCGTGGTAGTGCATGATTCTTCTTGTCTTACCATGGATGGCAGGCCGTCTGTTTCTGTAGCCCTGCCATGGCCCCTTTCCACTACTGTTGCTGCCTTTTCCAGTTCCGAGGTGCAGTCAGCAGGACCTCCTGTTAAGTGACTGCACAGTGCTTCTTCAGCCATTCCTGTCCTTGAGAAGGCTGCCCGTGGGGACAGGAGTAGTCTGAGGGGCTTCCTAAAGCCCTTCAGCTGAGCCAAGCCATGGACAGTCTCAGGACAAGCTCCTGAAAGCAGCCGAGCAGGCAGCAATGAGAGAGGACTAGAGGGGAAACCTACTTAAAAGAAAACACTGGCTTCTTGCTGGACCTCCTAGTCACAACCAGAAGAACAAGCACGAGCCAGAGATTTGGAAACATGTGCCTAGTTGTGGTGTTTTATTTTTGCAGGTAGAGAAGCGGCCTTACTTTTCTCTTAAGGTTGCCTCACTTCTTTGTAATTAGGACTTAACGTTGTTTTGTTTGGATCTCTGAAACCATCACAAACATGAGCTTGAGGAGGAGGGAAGGATGGCATCTGTGTGCTGCAGGGGGCATTGGATGCCATGGAGCCTCCGCCACCAGAGATAGATGTGCTGAAACTTTGCTGGTGGGCCACAACCTTGTGATGATGCACAGATTAATGGAGATGGGTTAAACTAAGATGTAAGAGTTAGCCCATAAGAAGCTAAAGCTAATGGGCCAAGCAGTGTTTTAATTAATATAGTTTCTGTGTGGTTATTTTGGTTCTGGGCTGCCGGGACAACCAAGCAGCCTCCTACATCTGTGGCTTTATTTTCCATCTGCCTGCGATTGTCCCAGTCTTTGCACGGGGGAAGCACTGGTGGGAGAAGTTGTGTGTTCTGGTTTTCCAATGGAAGAAACCACTAAGTTTTTCTTCTTATGAGCACTTTTCTCTCGATGCTTGCCTGTCTAAGAAAACACATAACCTTGTTCAGATCAGCCTGATAGAGCGCTCCTGGTAGTTAGCTTTACACTGCTGTGACCAAGTTAAGGGAAAAAGAAATCACTTAAAAGAGGAAGGCTTCATGGAGGCTTAGCCCCGTGCGCTTTGGCTGAGCTTCATCACAGCGGGAGTTTGTGCCAAAAAAAAAAAAAAAAAAAGGTAGCTACATCATGGTGGCCAGGAAGCAGATAGAGAGGGTGGAGGAAGAAGAAGAAGAGAGAATGTTAGTATGTTAGTGTGGGCTCTGTTCTTCTCCCACTTTTCTTCCACCTGGCCCCCAGCCTGTGTGGCAGGATCCCCTATATTCAGGATGGGTCTTCCCCCTTTGGGAAATCATCTTAAGAAATGCTGCCATGCCCCCAGGGATGTGCTTTCTAAATCTAGGCACCTCTCAATCCAGTCAAGTTGGTAGTCAAGATTGTCACAGCACTGTGGCTGCTAATCACCACACATAAGTGGTGAAAGTGACCCTTCTTAATCAGTCTAGTAATCCTTTTAATGTTTTAAAGATTTATTTTTATTTTGTGCACATGGGACTTTGTTTCTGCCTGCATATATGTCCGTGTACCATATGCACGCCATGCTCACGGAATCCAGAAGGAAGCCTCTGGGCTCTACTACTGGAGTTACAGATGGGGGTTAATTTCCATGTGGGCGCTGGCAACAGCACCCAGGTCCTCTGCAAGAGCAAAAAGTGCTCTTAATTGTGAGGACAGCTCTCAGGCCCTTAATGGATCATTAAAAAAAACAAAACAAAAAAAACCACAAAACCCAATAAACAAAAAAACCAAACACCCAACTTTTTGTGTCTTTGTTTTCTAATTTTTTGTTTTTCATTTCATTCATCGACAATTGTTTGCTTCCTTTTGGTACTATCAGGTAGAGTTCACTCCTTTTCTGGTTCTTTTTGAGATGTGGTTTGTTTTATTGATTTGATATTTTTGTTCTTTTTCATGGTAGTCGATAATGACTATGTAGCTATATTGTTGCAGTAGGAAAACAGCTGTCCATAACATGTAAATTAATGAACTTGGCTGTGATCTTTTATAAAAAATCAGACTGAGACCTTGTTTGCCAACATCTGTTTAAGTTACATTCCAAAAATCTTGAAATAAGTTTTATTTTTGTTGGTATTCATGGCCTTCCTGCCCTTGCCCTAAAGGCCATTGGATTTTTCTCTTCTCCAGGTCTCCACACGTATCATTGGTTCATGGGACTGGAGGGAGAGAACACCACTGCCTTGACCTGGGTTGGGCTTGTGAGAGCATCTGGGTAGCTTTGCACTTGGCCCTCAGTTGCAGCCCCGTCCCAGTAGGAGGCTTTCTCTGTAGTCTTGCTCCAGCTGCAGTTTTTCCTGTAATTATCCACCAAACCTACAGAGGACACAAACAGGAGTCAGCCCCTGACTGGACCTATTGCTGCAGGAAGTTTCAGATTCTGGCACTTGCCCACGCTTTCCCTTCAGCAATTTCTTACAAAATTCCACCTAATTTTTCTCACCTGCATGTAGGATAGCCTGTTCTCTTCTTCTGTGCATACCACAGTGCTTGTTCCCTGTCTGGCCTGGGAGGCTTTTCTGGTACTGAACAGCAGTTGGCTGCATTGCGGTTGGTGCTGTCTGACAAGTTCAAGAAGATGCAGGCTTTGTAGGCTGACATTTGTCAGGTGCGGTTTGGCTTTCACCTTACTGCATCTCAGGTGGGAATGGAAAGGCTGTTAGATGAGCTTCTTTCTTGAGCATACCCAAATACCAGGGCGAGGAGACCTTTTCTTTGGGTGGTTCATTTTCTTTTCTTTTATTTATTTATTTAATTTATTTATTTATTTGTTTGTTTGTTTGTTTGTTTGTTTTTCCATACATTGTTTTGTTTTATTTTTTCCATTCAAGAACATAATTAAAGAAATAAAAATTTTTTTTCCTTTCTTCCCCTTCTCCCAGTCCCCTCCCACTACCCCCCCACCCCTCCTCCCTCCCCCTTCTTCCTTGAAAGAGGGCATGGTGCCCTGCCCTGTTAGAAGTCCAAGGCCCACCCCCATCCCTCCTGGCCTAGGAAGGAGTGCATTCAAAAAGACTCGGTTCTCAAAAAGTTAATACATGCAGAAGA
>PVIU01010626.1:0-69076 GCA_004026605.1 Ondatra zibethicus | reverse complement strand
AATGGCTGAAAGACACTTAAGGAAATGTTCAACATCCTTAGTCATCAGAGAAATGCAAATCAAAACAACTCTGAGATTCCATCTTACACCTGTAAGAATGGCCAAGATCAAAAACACTGATGACAACTTATGCTGGAAAGGTTGTGGGGAAAAGGGAACACTTCTGCATTGCTGGTGGGAATGCAAGCTGGTACAACCCCTATGGATGTCAGTGTGGCGATTTCTCAGAAAATTAGGAAACAAGCTTCTTCAAGACCCAATAATACCACTTTTAGGTATATATCCAAAGGATGCTCAATCGTGCCACAAGGACATGTGCTCAACTATGTTCATAGCAGCTTTGTTTGTCATAGCCAGAAACTGGAAACAACCTAAATGCCCCTCGATTGAAGAATGGATAAAAAAAAAATGTGGTACCTTTACACAATGGAATACTACACAGCAGAAAAAAATAACGACAGCTTGAATTTTGCAGGAATATGGATGGAACTAGAAAGCATTATTTTGAGTGAGGTAACCCAGACACAGAAAGACAATTATCACATGTACTCACTCATAGGTGGTTTATAAACACAAAGCAAAGAAAACCAGCCTACAAACCACAATCTCAGAGAACTTAGACAACAATACAGACACTAAGAGAGACTTACATAGATATAATCTACATGGGAAGTAGAAAGTATAAAAGACACGATCACCTGAGTAAACTGGGAGCATGGGGACCTTGGGGGAGGGTTGAAGGGGGGAGGGGAGCAGAGAAAAATGTAGAGCTCAATAAATATCATGGAAAAAAACTAAAAAAAAAAAAAGACTCCTCCCTCAGCTGACCTGCGGAAGGGAGTTCATTCCTGCCTCTGCTTCTAGCCCTCTGCTTCTGCCATACCCATGGGTAACTTGTGGACTTGCTTCAGGAAGGATTGCTCTTGGTTGGCACCTCATAGTCCTTTGGGAACTCTTGAGCTGTACAGCTTCCTGAGAGTTGTGTTACTAGAGCACAGCAGATCTTGGCTAGCATCCAGCTACTGTGAGCACTCAACCCTGTTTCAGTTTAGTCCAACTTAAAAAAAAAAAAAAGCCAAAGCTTCCTTCTTCCATGTCCTTTAGTGGGCTGGCACCAAAAGTTGTAACCTAGATTTAGGACCAGTCCTTTTTTTATATTTTTATTTTATTTATTTGATTGGGGTTTTTTTTTTTTTGCTTTGTTTTTTTTGTTTTTGTTTTTTGTTTTTTTTGTTTTTTTTTTTGAGATAGGGTTTCTCTGTAGCTTTGGGCCTGACCTGGAACTAGCTCTGTAGACCAGGCTGGCCTCGAACTCACAGAGATCTGCCTGCCTCTGCCTCCCGAGTGCTGGGATTAAAGGCGTGCACCACCATCACCCGGCACATCTTGCATTCTACTTGATCCCAATGGAGCAAAGCTGGATATCAACAGCAATAGAAAGCATAGGAAGTACACAGATGCATGGAACCTAAACAATACATGATTACATGACAATTGGCTCATGGAAGAAAACAGGAAGGAAGTTTAAAGCTCCCTAGAAGGGAATGAAAATGAAAACACAGCATACCAAAGTCTGTGAGGCACACTGTAGGCAGTTCTAAAAGGAAAGTTTGCAGCACTCAGTGCCTACTTCAAAAAATTTTCAAGATCGCAAATTAACAACTTAGTGGTGCACCTGAAGGCCTTGAAAAACAGGAACAAACACTACCCCAAAATAGTAAATGGGAAGAAATAATCAAAATTGGGCCTGAAGTTTAAAAATACAGAAGTCAAAAACCAAACAAACCTTTAGTCAAATTAATCAAAAGAAAGAGGGAAGACCCAAATTAATAAAATTAGAAATGAAAAAGAAGAGCTTTTCTAAAACAGAGGAAATTTAGAGAATCATAAGGACATATTTTATAGTTTTACATTTCGTTTTACTGGAAAATTTTTTAAAGGTTTATTTATTTATTATGTATACAGTGTTCTGCCTACATGTGTTCATGAAGACCAGTAGTAGAGGGCACCAGATCTCATTACAGATAGTTGTGAGCCAACATGTGGGTGCTGGGAATTGAACTCAAGACCTTTGGAAAAGCAGGCAGTGTTCTTAACCTTTGAACCATCTCTCCAGCCCTATACTGGAAATTCTAAAAGAAACGGAATTTGTAGATGACCTACAAAAGTTTTCAAGGTTAAGTCATTAATTTAAACAGATCAATAACAGTCAATGAGATAGAAACAGTAATCTAAAATCTCCCAATTAAAAAAGTCAAGAGCCAAATGAATTCAGCGTGTAATTCTACTAGACCTTCAGAGAATAGCTAAGACCAATACTTGTCACATTATCCATAAGATTAAAAGAAAAGCTCCCATGACAGGTGTGATGGCTCATACTTTTAGTCCCAGCACCTGGGAGGCAGAGGCAGAGGCAGGCAAATCTCTGTGAGTTTGAGGTCAACATGGTCAACATGGGAGTGAATTCCCAGACAACCAAAGCTACACAGTGAGAACCTGTTTCAATAAAATAAAATATTTTAAAAAAGGAAAAAGAAATAATATCTTTAAAATTCTTTTTACAAATCAGTACCCTCATACCAAAACCAAAGACCCAACCAAAAAAGAATTATATAATAATTGCTCTGATGAACATCAACACAAAAATTCTCAGTATAATCTTGAAAAGTGAATTGAAGCTCACATAAAAAGGTCATCTACTATGATCAAGTTGGCTTCATGCCAGAGATTTGGAGATGGTTCAATATATGTAACAGAATAAATGTAATCTATTGTATAAATAGGCTCAAGGACAGAAAACACATGATACCTCAGCAATGAAAAAAAATGCCTTTGACAAAGCCCAACATCACATTGCAATCAAAGTTGTGAAGAATTTGGGGGTATGTGGGATATATCTAAATTATCGTAAGGATAATATATGACAAGACCATAGGCAAAATCATGTTAAATGGAGGAGGGAAATTAAAGCATTTCCACTAAAATCAGGAGCAAGTCAAGAATGTCCATTCCCTGTTCAATGTAGTGCTTGAAGTCTTAGCTAGACCTAAAGAGACAAAAGAAAGAGAAAAGGGAATACAAACCAGAAAGAGAAAAAGTCAAAGTATCCTATCTGCAGATGATGTGATTCTATACTGTACATAAGATCCCACTGGAAATCCCACGTTCAGCAAAGTACAAAATTAACACAAAAATCAGTACTTTCCAATATATCAATAACAAACATCACAAGAGAGAAATCATCACAATAAGATCAAAATCTTTTGAAATAATCTAGCCAAGAAAATTTAAAAAGGCCAGGCAGTGGTGGTGCACGCCTTTAATCCCAGCACTCGGGGGGCAGAGGCAGGCAGATCTCTGTGAGTTCGAGGCCAGCTTGGTCTACAAGAGGACAGGCTCCAAAAGCTACAGAGAAACCCTGTCTCGAAAAAAAAAAAAAAAAAGAAAAGAAAAAAATGAGAAAAAAACTGTACAATGAAAATGTTAAGAGCCTTTAATCCCAGCACTCAGGAGACAGAGGCAGGCTAATCTCTGTGAGTTTGAGGCTAGCCTGTGCTACAGAGCGAGTTCTAGGACAGCCAGGGCTACACAGAGAAGCCCTATCTCAACCCCCCCCCACAAATGTTAAAGTATTGAAGAAAGGAACTGAAGAAGATATCAGAAGGTCGCGATGCCTCACTTGCTCATGGATTGGTAGGATTGATATTGTGAAAATTACTATCTTACCCAAAGCAATCTATAGGTCTAATTGTTGAGGTTGATGCACTTGCAGATGTCCTACAGTTTAACTGTCTGGTAGTCACCGGGTTAGAGTGCCTGGATTTGGGACCCAGTGTCTGAGAGAGCAATTGTCTGTGTGGTCAGCAGAAGGCTGTGATCTTGGACTCAGTGGTCCATTTAAATGAGCTGGGTGATCAGTCCACAGTACTTCCTTCGTAGTCCCTAAAGTAGTTTTATCTAAAACGCTGGTGTGGCTCACTATGGCTCACATTGCCCACTGCCTTGTCATCTTCTGTGAGGTTGTGAAAATCCTACAGTATATGAGGGATGGTCTTGTTTGAAAAGTGCAACCGTGTGGCCTTGAGATGACAGTCTGCATTCATCTGTGTGAGGCTGCACTGAAATCAGAACCTTTCCTCTCTATGTTATCACGAGGGGAGTGCAAAGCTGGTGGGGGGCACGATGGCTTCCTCCCCTTTTGTATCTGAAAAGATAGAGAACCAAACTTCCAGCTTCTCTCTTTGTTCTGCAGGCTGTGCAGCCTGAGCAACCTGTGCAGCCTACGCAGTCTGTGCAATTCTTGAGCATGTAGTTGGCCCAGCAATTTTACTAGAGCCACCTCTGAAGCTTTTACAGGGCCCCCAGCTATCTTAGGATAAATTGAGATACAAATCCAATCAAGGTTCTGTGTGAACTCAGAGGGAGCCTGCCTTCCAAAGAAAGGCCCTGGGGTATGGGATCAACTTCGAAGACCCCAGAAGGAGACCACAAGCAAATGGAACAAATGTCTCCGGGTATGTCCACTGAGAAATGCTGCAGCCACTGCTTCAAATTGAGGCTCCCTTAAGGAAATCCTCAGCCTGGAAACTGCCAAGGGCAATATTGCTCTATTGAGATGGAGTCTTACTCTAACCCAGGAGCCAAATCACTCCCTGCTAACATAGAGGGAAACCGCTGGGCTCTCTCCAAGCATTGAGTCTTCTCTAGAAAGGATGGGTACACTTAAAGCGAAAAACACCCTCTGAGATGTGGGGTTCCTGTTCCTCTTTCCTTGTTCTAGGACACGGATTGAATTTGCTTGGCTTGGCCACCAGGTGTCACTGTCTACTCATAAATAAGCACAAAAAGCTTATGGAATTTGCTATTTAGGCCATGATTTCTCGAACTCATAAAGATCTTCCTGCCTCTGCCTACCTATTACTGGGACACCACACCGTGCCCAAAATTGCCTTTTGAGGACCAGTGGCAATCCTCCTGTCTCAGCCTCCCAAGTGTTTAGGGCTCCCCATGCCCCGCCAGTGCTCTGAGTTGGTTGTTAAACATGCCAGTGCACCACTGGTCAGAATGAGCGAGTAACGCTGATTGGGAAAGTGAGGCCGGCAGTACACTTAATGAGGGAATTTGGAGATGAGTAAGGAGAATTGAGGAGATGATCCAAAGGTGCTTTATCTGCCCCCAACAATGTGTTAAGTGTTGCCAGACTGAAAAATCCAAAGATCTGATGCCCCAAAACTTCCCAACTCTCCCAGGAATCCATAGCCCACCAGGTCTTGGGTACAGGACAAATGCTCGCCGTGGTCAGGGTTTCCTGGATGGAGTGGACACAGCTCCGCCAACCAGGAGGCGACACAGCTCTCCATAGACTTTAAGTCAACTAGGGCTCCCACACCCTGGGCCAGCGGAGCGAAGGTGGGTCTGGAGGACTGGGAGGGGCGAAGGGTGGGGCATCTGGGTTCGGGTGAAGCTGCCCGAGAGCCTGGAGCCCCCACCTGCCCTTCCCCACCCTCGTCCTCACCTGTTCCCAGTCCCCCTAGGCGCCCCCTCCTCCCCGTCTACCCACCCCTCTCGCGCCGGTGAGCACTTCCGGCACCACTCTAGGCTTCACGGAGCTCTCAGCATCTGTGCTCCTGCCGCTGAGCCAGGCTGCGGGTTGGCGGGGTGTCCCCGTGTTCTGGCGGTGGGGAGAGTTGAGTAGAACCCGCATTGGACAGAGTGCACAGGAAAATACTGAGATTGGGAAAGGCAAATATAGAACCTTAAATAACTGCTGCACCTTTTTTTAATGGTAATCCTGGACTTGCCTGTCCCGTCGTCCCCACCCCTACTTCCACCCCCACGGGCTCAGCCCACTTAGAGATGAAGGGGGATTAAAGGTGGAAGGACCCAAAGATAGTCAAGATTGTAAGCTGGCCCCTCCTAGGGCTCTGGATCCCCCAAATGCTGCATCTAGGTACCCACCTCCAGAAATGAGGCACTTCCTGTTAGGTTGGTTGGTTGGTTTCGAGACAGGGTTTCTCTGTGTAGCCCTGGCTGTCTTGGAACTCACTCTGTAGACCAGGCTGGCCTCTGCCTCCCCAGTGCTGGGATTTAAGGTGTGTGCCATAAGCGCACGTCTTTTTTTTTTTTTTTGCGGGGGGGGCACTTCTTAGAGACACCAGGGAAGAAGCTGGGTATGTGTGGGGGTTTTATGTGTGTTTGCTTTTGCTATCCTGGGGACTGAGCCTAGGGCCACTTTTTATACTAGGCAAATGTTCTATCGCTGATCTGGAACCCCCAGCCCAGGAATTTTGTTTTCGTTCGAGAGAAGGTCTCACTATGTATCTATCCTTGGCTGTCTGGAGCTCCCCATGTAGATCAGGCTGGCCTTAAAATCACAGAAATCCACCGAGTGTTGGGATGAAAGCCATGTGCTACCATGGCTCAGGAATCTTTCTGAAGGCTCCAATGTCACTCAGTTCAGCTTCTGAGAGCACAGTTGGCCCTACAGTTAGTTGTGCCACCCTTTGACGCATAACTGCTCAGGTGTGGTTACCCATCTGTGGGAAAGCTTCTCCGGGGAAAGCAGTAGAACGCACTGTCTCTGAGGGAGACGGAAACAGCATAATCTGTTACCTGCTTTCAATGTTCCCATCCCTGGCCCTTAGGGCCTTTCAGAGAACACCCAACCCTGACCATCAAGGATCAGTAGAGATTTGTCCAAAGACTTCAGGGGAAGAGGCAGGGGCTGCCCCTCCTCCAAGGCATCAGCATCAACTCCATGGGGACCAGCCACCCAAGAACAATGAGCGTTGAACCACAATCAGCCACGAGGAGCTGGGAGGGTGGGGGGCAGTAAAGGTTAGTTCCTTTTTCTCTACCTTCAGCTCATGAGGTCACGGGGAGGTCAGGCATCAAGCTAAGCCCCTGGGAATAGGGACAAGGCTGGGCCAGGTTCCCTCAGGGTCTCAGGTGTTTCCTCTTTTGACAACAGTCACCAGAATCCCAACTGCCATGTCCTCTGATTTGTCACTTTTTATCCCAGGATTGCATGATCATCATGTTGAATGTTATTAACTCATATTGTAGAAGAAAGAAAGCAAGACTTAGAGGAAAAAGAGAGGTCCGAGGTCAGGGGCAGAAGTGGGGGGACAAACAGAAGACATTCATCCCGTACCCCAGCCCTAGGGATCAAAGTTATTTATAGGCAATGGAACAAAAGTAGTCTGCATCGTCCTCTGGCTGCACGGGGCTGATGGTCAGCACACAGACATTGTGGGCCACGTCCGTGGTAGCGGAGAACCTGTCGGGAATGTCATCAGGCCGATAGTGCTCCTCTTCTGAGTGGTAATAGAGCAGATGGGGAGCACTGCCCGGGCGCTGCTGATACCAAGACACACCAAAGTCCCCAATGGTGGCATGCTGAGAATTGATTGTGCAGCTGAGTTGAACCACTTGGCCTGGGAAGACCAGTACTGCGTCAGGATGGGTCAGGGCTGGCTGGAAAACTGAAAGATACAAACCCACTGAGGGCTAGCCTGGGCTCCTTCCTTCCTGCCTTGCTGTGAGTATTTTGTCAGACCCCAAGGAGTCTCTCACTTCCAAAATTTTCATAGCGCCAGAGGATTGGCCCTGGATGGAGCATGGAGGACCTGGTCCCTGAGACTTAGTGTGCTCTCTCTACAATTCCGTTTTCCTCTGTGAATGGGGGCTTTGGAGTAAGTGACCCCTAAATTAACATTATCATCATGTCTCCAAGAATCCATGTTCAGCTAAGAGCCTTGTATTCAATCATGGAACTGGAACCTTCTGGATCCCCCTTCTCTGAGGACCTATGCTCCTCAATCTACTAGCTCTTCCAAACCCTGGCCATGGGCTAATTGCCCCCCGGAGCCTCCCAGGCTGCATAACCATCATCTTTAGTTTCAAGCTTCTGGCCACAGAGGATTACCTTAAAGGATCTATGGAGTAGGGGACTGTCGATGTTAACTTCCCCTGTGAGAAGCAAAGTTGACCAGTTATCTCTTCAAAGGGTCAGTGTAAGGAGACCCACAAATAGGGAAATCAAGGTCCATACAGGAAAGTGTCCTGCCCCTGGTCCGAGACAGAGCTGCCTGGAGCCTGGCCTCCACTCCACCTCTCTGCCTCTCCTAGGATCCACCCCACTGATGCTATTGATCTGCTTCTTTGCATGGGCTTTCTTGAGCTAGTGCCAACCCCCACCTCACTCCCAGAGGAGTCTTACCTGCCAAGAAGGTACCAATCAGAAGGAAAAGTGGGCAGCCAGGGCAGGTCATGGCCAGAGGCACAAGGCTGTACCAGAGCTGCCCTGCTGCCTGTGCTGTGCTCTGGGTGCTTATGGCACAGGGATGCGGAAGCCTCTAGACCACAATAGAGCATGCAAATCAGCCCACTGATTGAAGAGGCTGTGTTGGACAATGTCAGGCCCTGCCTTCCATATGTCCCGAAACACAGCCAGCGGGAGATCAGAAGTTCAGAAGCCTTCAGGTCCAGGGCCAAGAAGTTGAAATTCCCCCAGAGAGTACCCCCATACTCCTTTCTAGTCATTAACAGTGTCTACTCACTAGAATAGGGGTTCTCAACCTGTGGACCTGTGGGTCCCGACCCCTTTGTGGCGGGGGGAGGGGAGGAGGCCCTTCCACAGAGGTCACCTAAGACTATGGGAAAACACAGATATTTTCATTAGGATTAATAACAGTAGCAAAATTACACCAATGAAGTAGCAATGAAAATAACTTTATGGTTGGAGGTCACCACAACATGAGGAACTGTATCAAAGGGTCACATTAGGAAGGTTGAGGATCACTGCTCTAGAATATCCTCACAAAGGCCCAGATGTCCCCGGCTTGACAATGTTGAGGGTAAAGGCCTCGTGGAACATTTTTAGATCAAGAAGGCTATTCCCTTAAAGGGTCTAGAGGGGCTACAGATTCTTGTCTCTTGCTACCTGGCCTGCCCTGACTTCGTTCTACCCCTTGATACTTCCATGACGTGCTGCCTTGCCACGACAGGCCCAGAAGCAATGGTGCTGTGGACTGAAACTCCAAATCTATGAGCTAAAGCTAATCTTTCCTCTATGAGTTGATTATCTCAGGGAAACTGACTAATACAATGTCCAAAGGAACAGTCATTCTGGTTTTTACCACATTACGTTACTTTTGTGGGCTGTAGAAATTCTGCTCTAAGCAGAATATATACATATGTGTGTGTATGTACACATATATGTGGCTATGTATTCATATATATATACACACATATACAGATAGATAGATAGATAGATAGATAGATAGATAGATAGATAGATAGACATATGTGTGTATGTATGTTTGCTTCTTTTGGCCAACATTAAGAGTCAATCATGTGAGCAGGGCACAGTGGTGCACACCTTGAATCAGGCCAGCTGCCTGACTCTGAGACAGAGGGAAGGAGATCAAGACAACAGCCCAGGCAAAGGCAACTCTTACAACTCTCAGAGCTGAGGACTCCCCTCCTACAGCTGCCTTTCCTTCCAAATTCTGTGTCTTGGTGTCACCATCTCCATGCTTAAAGCATCTAAGTTGCACTCTGTAGGACGTAAGTCCTCACAAAGTAGCCCATAAGCGAGTAAGCTCTGGAAATACTTCTCACCTCTACATACTGCTCTGAGGACCGAGATGGTTTTTAAAGTGATATGAATGACATTTATGATGGGCACAGCGGCACCCAACTTTAATCCAAGCACCTATCAGGCTGGAGCAGGTAGAATTCTGAAGGAAGAAGTGAAAGAAATAAACTGATGTTGCTATCTTTTTCCCCCCTAAGGGATTTACCAATGAGCTTGCCTCAAAAATACAAGTTACACCAAGGTAAAATTTAGCTAAAGGAGCATGCCAGTGCCAGGCAGTTTAGAGACGATGCCACCAATCAAACCCTGTGCCTCTATCAGAAAGAGCATCCTTCTGCCAGACAGGCAGGAGGATCCTGGTTAACAGCTGCCCAGGAAATGCAGCTGTGGTCTGTCTCGTGCTAGCTCTGGCAAGAACTGTATATTGGAAATAGCCGGTTGTGGTGGCACGTCCAAACAACCAAACCTTAGGATTTCTGTCTCTGTAAAAAGATGTTTAATTGCTCAAAGTGTAACTCGTGGTCATGAAACTAGAGAAGCAGAAAGGGATCTCTGTTCAAGGCTGGTTCTCTCCTATACATTAGCTGGAACTAGCCATGCACTATTATTAAAAGTTTTCTGTTGTGATTTCACACTGGGTTAACTCTGTGACATCATGAATCAAGACCATCTGGGCTACATACAGCAAAAGCACCCTGTCTCAAATAGCAGTCCCAACCAAAAAGCCCCGTGAAAGCCTCAGTAAGCACAAAGTCACAACAAGCCTGTGTGCCCTGATATGCATTGCCCTTCACAAATGCAAAGAGCGAGGCTAACAAAAGCAAAGGATTTAGCTAGGGGCAAACCGGGTCCAGGTCCGTGGTGAGCTAGACAGAGGACCCAGATTTCTTCCAATTTATCCATCCCGAGATGCGCCGGCAGAAGGCAGCACAGACAGCCTAACTGTGGGTGTACCCTTTCGACACTGTGCTTGGAAGGGTCTAGGGGAGGCTCAGAGAGAGACGACAGAAGCAGAGAGACAGGGGAAGCCATGTGGGAGAATGAAAAAGAAGGAATGAGAAACAGAGTTTTAAAAAAATCAATTAAAGGATAACCGCAGAGATGGAAGACAAAACAAACACTAAGTGTGAGAAAGTAGAACAGAAGAGAGACAGGGAGGGGGAGAATGAGACCAGCAGATGACATGGGACTGCGAATGAAAGCCAGGGTTGCTCAGAGAGCTGGGGATTACAGCTCAGTGGTGGTGTTTGTGAGTCCCTGGATACAAAGCAAGCACGTGGGGGGGGAGGGTAAGCAGGGACACTAACCAGTAGTGAGGAATAACAAGCTGGTGCCTCTGGCCTGCTATAGATCTTGGAGGCCCAGACCCAAAGGAGACAGAAAGCAAGACAATGCAAAACAAGCACACATTGGAAAATACACAAGCACGTTCATACGAAGCTAAATACATTCACCAGGCAGTTCTTCCTGTGGTATTCACTAAAGAAAAGAAAACTGCTCCCACAAGGACCCGCAGACAAACGTTTACCACAGTCTTATTCATGATCTCCCCAACTTCCAAAACAACGGCAGGTGAGCAAGTGAGTTAACTCCCGGACACACAACTGACTGAACACTCCTCAGCAAGAAGAGAGAAACAAAATAAATGAATGAATAAATAAATAAAAAAGAGAGAGAAACCGCTATCTGTACCAACAGCCTAGATCATGTTGAGTGAAGACACCACAGGCTGTATGCTCCGAGCCCACTTATGAGACACTCTGGAAAAGATGCGTAGGAAATGGCCCGTGGATGCCAGGGACTAGCGCTGAGTATCCGAACCTCAACAACAGACAGAGACCCTCTAAAGACGACGAGGACTTACTTGACGAGCTAAGGTAACACTGCGGGGGGGGGGGGATATAGGAGCCATTTGGGGAGGCTGGAAGCAAGAGGAAGTATTTAAAGGTGAAATGGATTACATAAGGTATTTTGAAACAATAATCCTTGGCTACAAGGATCGATAACAAGGGTGGCCTGAGTCCAAGACTAAACACACAGTTGCTGGGTGGACGGCCTTGCAGGAGTCTTTCTGTGTAAGGTTGTGGTGGCCTTTGTGCAAAGCTGTGGTTGCAGCGGTATTTTGTGGTTAGTTCTTGTCATTAGACACGCGTGCATAAAATTCCCAACTGTGGTCCTCCAGCTTTAGCTATTTGAAGCAGGACAATGAAGGTTAAGGACTATTTTTTCTTTCCTTTCTCTTTCTTTTTGGTTTTTTGAGACAGAGTTTCTCTGTGTAGCCCCAGCTGTGCTGGAACTTTCTGTAGACCAGGCTGGCCTTGAACTCACAGAGATCAACCTTCCTCTGCAGTTAAGGGCTATTTTTCATTCTCACAATTTCAAAGAAGTACCTATGGGAAGAGACGATGGAAACATTCTGTATCCTGGTTGTGGTAACTGGAGATTTGTCAAAACAGTACCACCAAGATGGCTCAGTAAGGGAAGAAGCTTGTCACCTAGCCTGACAACCTGAGTTCAATCCCAGGGACCCCCAAGGTGGAAGGAGAGAACCAGCTCCCACAAGCTGCCCTCTGACCTCTACACATACTCACTGCGGTACATGCATGCATACAAAAACACATACACAAAATGAATAATTATAAATAGATTTTTCTAACGTGAAAGCATTCCAAAGGGGAATGTAAATTCTGTCTCCATGAACATGACTAGCAAGAGAAGACAAAAGGAAACGAGAACAGAAGAAAATAATTGGAAGGTCCAGGGCGGTGAGGGCGCACGCCTTTAATCCCAGCACTCAGGAGGCAGAGGCAGGCGGATCTCTGAGTTCGAGGCCAACCTGGTCTACAGAGTGAGTTCCAGAACAGCCGGTACTGTTACATAGAGAAACCCTGTTTCAAAAAAAAAAAAAAAAAAACAGAAGGGAAGGAAGGAGGGAGAGAGAGAAGGAGGAAAGAAGGAAGGAAGGAAGGATTGGAAGGCTGGGAGAGGGGAAAGGAAAGCCACACCGGAAGAGGTCTTTGGTGAGGGAGGGTGCTCACATCCCTGCAGCCTGTACACTCTCTCTCCCTGGTATGGCTCGTGGTCTCTGAAACAGTATCCAGGCATCCTAGGGACCTCAATTCGGAGCCTCCTCTGTGGGCCTGACAAGAGCTCCACCTGAAGGCCCGCCCCAGTAGGTCCAGTTACCAGGATACTGGGGATAAAGCATTTCCTGCCTAGATGTCTTGGCAGCTCCCACTGCCATGGAGACCACTGGGAGCTGGAGGAGCTGCTTGCACCCAGAAAGCAGCAGCAGAAGAAAGTGATCTTGGTCTAGCTGAGCAAGTGGGTGAGCAGGGGCCAGACCAGAGCCAGGAGCCAAGCCCACCTACTCAGCAATTCTCACGTGCAGTTCCCAGGCGGGAGCTGAGAGAAGCAGCGGGAGGAGGGGGTCAAAGAGCCACGACCTGCCTGTCTCCTTTCCGCAAGCCATGTTCATCACTGTGATGTTTGGAGGTAAGCGGGGTCCCCGGTCCCGGAACAGGGGCCATACTCAGAGTTGTTCCTCCGTCTATCCTAGAGACCCAGGAAGGGGAGGTACAGGCTGGGAGGGGGCATGGGAATTTGAGGAAGCTGTTCCTATGAGGAGGCAAAGCAATGCCAGGACAAGGGGCAGGGCCGGAGTCTGACAGGACTTCAGTTGTGGTCCCCAATCCTCTACACAGCAAGAGATGGATGGAAGGATCTCCAATGCAGTTCGAACAGCATTTGCTTAGGGTATTAGGCCTGAAGCACAGTACTAGCCCATAATCCTACTGTTACCTCTAGGCATGGGAGTGAAAGTTCTCCCCATTGGGGGAGGCCCTGACATCCTACCCACTCCACTATGCCCCCTCTCAGCTGATTGTCGCATGCTAGTGAACTCCTGGTGCAGCCTGGTGACCTTCATTGTGCATCTGAAACAGAAGGCTCAGGTGCCCCCAGAAGGTGAAAAGACCTGGAGAGGGCCTTGGGGGAGGGGGATCTCATGGTCCCATGCCCAGGTGCAGCCTGCCCAGCTTATTCCCATTTCTGCCCAGTAACCATTGCTCTCCTGGCTGAAGACGGGCACCTGGTGAGGCTGGAAGAGGGGATGGTCCAGGCCCCTTCCATGGCCTGTTCCCTGCTGCAGGAACAAGGGACCTATGTTCTGGTACAGATCATTAGTAAGTAGGGCCCAAGACTCTCCTTTGCAACTATGCTGGACTATACGGGAGGGACAGCAGGCCAGAGACCAGATAAGATCCTGTTCAGTCTCAGCCTTGGCTGGGTCCTATACCTATTCCTATCCAATGCCTAGGCCAGGTTTCTATGGAGACCACCAAGACAGTCTAGAGTCCTTGGTTCTCTCTATACTCTGCAGGAGGGAAAGATGGGGCTCCCACCCACTATGAGTCTCTACTGGACAACCTAGATGACCAACACCCAGAGTTAGCAGGTGAGTATCAAGATAAATGGGGGTGGGGGAGCATCTGTCCAGCTCCCAGCAACAGGATTTCCTGGGTCTTCCAGAGGAGCTGTGCTGGCTCTCCGGCTTGCCAGGCACAAGCCATAGTCAGAGAAGACGCACAGGCATTCAGCGTGGCCACCGGGAACAAGGTCCCCCTTCAAGGTCTCGGAGGGTGACCTCCCTCCCATCTAGAAACCGCTAGCGGGAGCCATAGCCAGGTACAGAAAGAGTTACGGAAACCCAGGAAGTTCCAAAATGGGGAGCCCTTCCTGAGAGACATGTGCACCGAGGGGTACAGCCTTCACACATATAAACACCCAGGACAGTACACCTCATAGAGATAAGTAAGTTCCACTATACTGCTGGAGGATAAGCATCCTAAAGGCAGAATTGCTCTGTGTTTAGGAAGCAGGTCCACATTTCTCCAGCCTGGCACACACCTTTGGGGCTCAATGCATTGCTGCTGACTGAACCAGTGAGTGACAAAGCGGTCTGTGCTGGGGTCTGAAGGGCCTACTTCCATTCCAGCCAGGTCCTATGACCTGGTGCACCACAGCCAAGTGGCCCAGCTGGACTTGGATCCAAGGGGACTGGTCCTGACCTCTGCATTATGATCAACTGCAAACAGCCGTCCAGCAGGACTCCTCTTTCAGAATCTGGCGTTACTAAGAAGTTGCATCAGCAAGAAGGGAAAGGTCACAGACAGGATGTGAGGAGCACCCCCCACCTCCCCGCCCCCGCATTTGAGTGCAGAGAAAAGGATCCAAGGACAAAAACAAGAAGACTGAGGGGGCAGATGTTCCTGTGAGGCAGTGACAGCAGGCTTCTCTTGAGGTTTCAGGTCCCTGGGGAGTAAGGCCCTTGGTTCATCTGCAAATGTCTCGCCCCTCTACCCCACTTAGAGAGCCCCAAAGTAATCTGTCCTTGGCTATCCACAGTGCAGATTGTAACAGAGTTCCTCCCACCCCACCCCAGAGGTCCAAGGACAGCCCAGGGTTACACAGCAAGAGAGAGAGATTCATTTTCTCTCTCTCTCTCTCTCTCTCTCTCTCTCTCTCTCTCTCTCTCTCTCTCCCTACACACACACACACACACACACACACACACACACACACACACACACACACTCACAGAGATGAGGCACTGCACACTCACGAGATACTCAGTTACCTATCTCCGCTAATCCCATCTCCCACCAGACAGGGCAGTCAGTGGGCACACAGCAGGCTGTGGTCTAAAGTAAACTCTTTAATTGAGCATTTATGTCTTTTGTTAATCTGTAGGGTGACAATTACCCTCCTTACTCCCAGTCCCAGGTACAATCTCATCTTGGTCAGGCTGTCGGTGAGGGGTTAGGGTAAGAACAGGCCCATGGCCTCCTCAGGGCAGGGAGCTCAGACCTGTGGAAGGAAGGAACCACAGCACAAACTGGAGATCAGCGGGGTCCCAGAGGGTCTGCCCTTCCCAACCCCACCAGTGCCGCCCCACCTGCTCACCGTGATTGTATTTGCACTGCTTCAGGGCCTCGCTGAAGCCCTCGCATAGGGTTAGGTCACTCTGGGTGGTGGAGCAATCCAGGAACTGCTTGATCTCATAGGAGCAGGGCCCCATCTGTAGGGGGTAAGAGGCAGGACGGGCAGGGGCCTAGGGCAGAGTATAAGAGGCAATACTGTCAGCTCAAGGTTGGTACCCAGAATGAAGTACCAAAGTTAGAGGCTTTCTGCCTCTCCCCACATCCATAGCCCTGGTTCCCCAAGGACGGTTCAAGGCAGGCCAAGTGACCCAAGACTAGACTGCCCCAGTCCAGCCTCAGCTGCATCGCTGGCAGAGGATGAACCAGAGGCCCGCTATAGGTCACTCAACAGAATCAGACAGGCTTTTCTTTCTGCCTCAAAGTGGATATGCTGGGCAAATGTAGGAGGGGGAAGAGAAGGTTCTAGAAGAAGCTGTACACTACATGTGTACACAGAGTGTACTTCCTACTCCAAGACACAGCACCTTCCTGGCTCAGCCACACTGAATCTCATGACTCAGGTCACACTGCTAACTAGCATCCAGGTTTGGCTCAAGACCGGCGGTGGGGAGTGGCAGAACCCTAGTGGGGCACAGGTCACAGGGAACAGATGCCATGATGGCAGGTTTGGCTTCAGTGAGAACAAGGGCTTGGGAAACACTGCCTGTCTCCCTGCTCCACTAGCGTTGGGTGTCCTTGGACAAGTCTTTGGGCTCTTCTGAGCTTGCGATTTCTCCATCTTTCAAGGTCTAGTGGGTGTCAGTCTCTGGCAGTCAGACATTTTGCCCTCAAACGTAGGCTGGAGAGAGCTTTCCAGCTAGGGACAGTACGCTTATCAACCATGAGGGTTAGGACCTTCTTTCGGTCAAAGTTCTGGGACTGAGGCAACTCTGAACACACTGGGTCACCCCTCGCTGGGCACTTAAGGTTCCTTTTGTATCCTTGAGCGAATACTGCCTCCGTTTCTCTTGGGTTCTCTCGCTCACCTGCTGGGCGGCAGGCTGAGCAGGCTCCGAGCTTCCCCCACTGAAGGCGCTGGTCAAGGCATTTCCCATGACATGTCCTACAGCGGATCCCACAGCTACACCAGCAGCGGTGGATGCCATCTGAGCCATAAGGCCCGGCTGGCCCGAAGCGGCAGGTGCCGGGGCGGCCGCTGAGGGTGGTGGGTGCGCAGGAGGGTGGGCTGGGCGGCTGCAGGAAGCAAGGGGAAGCAAGGTTAATGCTCTGGGAACAAGTCCCTCAGCTCCCTCGTCTTAGACTCTTGTTTCTGTGCCCCCGGTCCTCCCCCGTGCCAACATGGCGCAGCAGCCTCCAAGGTCATTTTGCGGACGCCCTTGGGAGAGTCCCCACGCTTCCCTTACCCATCCCCACGGGGTGCCTGTCCCCCTCACACCTGGCCGGCCTGGCAGCCGCGCTGCGACTTCCCCGAGGCATGACAGTGGTAGGACCAAGGAGGAGCAGAGAAATAAGCGTGGACCGAAGCAACCGCTCAGTGCGGGAACTAACGCTGCGGCGTCCGGCGAGTCAGGTGAAACGGGAGGGATCTGGGGCGGGGCCTCGGGGGCACGCCCATGAATGGGAGGGGCAAACCTCCCCCTTCCAGAAACCTCCTGGATTAGGTCCCCTGAGCCATCCTATTGCGGGGCGGAGCTATGAGGGTCCTGGAGACACCGGTCCATGCTATTAGCCCCAAGGCTTAAGCAGGTGCAGCGAGCAAAGGCCTTTCTGTTAGGGCCGTCGCAGAACCTAAGGAGTTTGTCTCGAGCCCGGAGGGAAGAAGAGACACATAGACCATCAGCGGAACAAGGAATGGAGGTTCCAGGCCCCGGCTTCACTCCCTGAGTCGCTAACAACAGCCCTCCCAGGATCGCCCGAGGTCTAGAGCCCTTCAGTGGTGTGTTATAAGAATCCGAGCTAGGGGGTGCCTCGATCTTTCTTCAACTCTCACTGCACCCTGGAATCCTCGAGTTATGACTGTCCCAGGTGCGCCCAGGACCCTAAACCCCGAGACTGCCACCCCACAGTCCCCTGGGCTGGCATCCTGGGATACAGCTCCAGAAACTGGGAGTGCTTTTGAAATATTTAAACTGGCCGGGCAGTGGTGACACACACCTTTAATCCAGCACTTGGGTGGCAGAGGCAGGTGGATCTTTCTGAGTTCGAGACCAGCCTGGTCTACAAGAGCTAGTTCCAGGACAGGCTCCAAAGCTACAGAAAAACCCTGTCTCGAAAGTCCAAAAAAAAAAAAAAAAAAAAAAAAAGAGAAATATTCAAACTGTCCCAGAAGTGACCTGAATTCTTAGAGATGTTTGCCAGACAAACCTAGGCCTTATCAGTTTTAGCACCGTTGACTTTTTTGTTATTATTATTACTTTTTGGTTTTCTGAGACAGGGTTTCTCTACATAACAGTCCTGGCTGTTCTGGAATTCTCTTTGTAGACCAGGCTGGCCTTGAACTCACTGAGATCCTCCTGCCTCTGCCTCCCGAGTGCTGGGATTACAGGCATGCGCCACTACCATGTCGCCCAAACCGTGTTTCTTTTAGCAGCCTCTGTAGCCAGCCGTCTTCCACCAGGACTTCAGTTCTCTTCTGAAAAGGAGTCACCACCTATCTGCAGGGTGGATTTCCCAGTGAGGCAAGCACGTAAAGGATGAGCCACTCCTTCCTCAAAGAAATGCCCGGCTTTGCTCCGGACCCACTGGCTTATAGGTCTGGTCTCTGCTTACCTGATATCCAGTGGGCAAATCCTTTCAGGTTCAACTTCTTCTACAGGTGTCTGTGGCCAGCCCACCTGGATAAATGCACCCCATCTACCCTTCCAGATCCTGCAGCAGGGGTGGTAATGCTTTAACCTCTGGCTGGTATGCTGCAGGTCCCTCAAAACACGGTCATGCATACCTGGCAACACTGAAGGCTGTTTATGTGCTGCATGAATGAATGTTTTAGGGTTTGGGGTTGTTTTGTTTTGTTGAGACAGGGTCCCTGTAAGTAGCCTGACTATCCTGGAACTCACTATTGTAGACCATGCTGCCTTCAAATTTACGGAGATCCACATGCCTCTGTCTCCCAAGTGTTGGGATTAAAGGTGTGTGTCACCTCATCCAGTGAAGAGGTTTGTTTGTTTTTAAGATTTCTTTATTATGTATACACACACCAGAAGAGAGCACCAGATTTTATTATACATGGTTGTGAGCCAGTGTGGTTGCTGGGAATTGAACTCAGGACCTCTGAAAAAGCAGCCAGTGCCCTTAACCTCTGAGCCATCTCTCCAGCCCCAGTTTGTTCTTAAAGTGCTATGCTTTCCTATGTATCAGAAAATGTATGAATACCTCATCCATTTCATGATTTCTTTCTTTCTTTTGTTGTTTTGTTTTTCAAGACAAGCTTTCTCTGTGTAGCCCTGGGTGTCCTGGAACTAGCTCTGTAGACCAGGCTGGCCTCGAATTCACAGAGATCCACCTGTCTCTGTCTCCCAAGTGTTGGGATTAAAGGCGTGAGCCACCACAGCCTGACCATTTCATGATTTCTTGGCCAATATTGCTACAATGAGGCTAAGCCAGACCTTGAAAGTCTAGACATGATGATATGTGCTTGTAATCCCAGTATTCAGATAGGCTAAGACCAGAATCTTAAACTGGAGGCTTGCCTGGGCTTCATGTATGCACAAGAGAATCTGTCATGAAAGAAAGACAGGAAGGAATGAAGGGAGGGAGGGAGAGAGGAAGAGAAGGAAGGAGAAAGGAAAAAGAGAAAAAGAGGAGCCAGACAGGAAAGGAGGAGGGAAAAATGAAAGAAATGCAGGCCATTAAAAGGTGAGGCTTTTTAAAAGATTGCGAAGACCAAGTAAAATGCAGTGCTCTCTTGCCCCCATCTTCCAGCATCTCAGGGTCCTGCCTGCCTGCCTGCCTGAATCTTAGATTTGAAGGTTTGCCAGTAGAGGCCCCTTGTCATCATGAGGGTTTGTACACTGTATGAAGAAGTATTTGCGTGATTGGTGTAATAAAAAGTTGAATGGCCAATAGCTAGGCAAGAGGTATAGCAGAAGTTTCGGGGGAGAGAGAAGAAAGAGGAATCTAGGCGCTGGGGAGATATGGAAAGGAAACAGGAGATGCAAGATGTAAGAGAGGTAACTCTACATGACAGAACGTAGATTAATATAAATGGGTTCATTTAAGTTATAGGAGAGAGTTAGGAACAAGCCTAAGCTGTAGGCTTTCATAATTAATAACAAGCTTCTGTGTTGTAAGTTGTGAGCGAGCTGGTGGCTCAAAGGAAAGTCTGCCTGCCCAGTTGGGCCCCCCTGCAGAGGTGAGAGTGGATGAACCTTTCCAGCATGTGAACTTCACTCTCACCTTTGATTCTCTCCTTCATGTCTCAGGTGGCTGACCTGAGTGGTCAGGAAAAGCCTGTTGGCCAGAGCCTGAGCCAGGGAACAACCTGGGCCTCCAGTACCCCATTCAGACATCCTCTTATGCTTCCCTTCTCCCAGGCATCTGCCCCATTTGTCTGCTAGTACCGGAGTCTGGCTCCTCCCGCCAAGATCCTCAGTAATTGTCTTCCGTCTGCTATTGTTGTATGTGCATCAGTGTGTGCCTAGGATCCTTGGAAATCCGAAGACGTCGTCAGATCCTAGGATAGCCACCGTGTGGGTGTTAGGAATGGGACCCCGGTTCTCTGCAAGAACGCTTGTTGCTCTTAATCGCTGATCTTTCTTTCTAGACCCCGACTCTGGTTTGTTTTTTGTTTTTGTTTTTTTCTGAGACAGGGTTTCTCTGTATAACAGTCCCAGCTGTCCTGAAACTAGCTCTTGTAGACCGAACTGGCCTCGAACTCACAGAGATCCGCCTGCCTCTGCTTCCCGCATGCTGGGATTAATGGCGTGTGCCACCACCACCCGGGTCGCCTCTGGTTTGTTTTAAGGTGAGGGGCTGGCCAACTTCTGCCATATGCCTTAGTTTCTCCAGAGGTGGTATTTCAATAGCCGGTTCCCTGCAGGAGCTTTTGTGCCACCTTCCTAGTGGATTGGTCAGGACTGTGGAGATGGGGAATTTGACCACCTGTCACAGGCTAAAAGAAGTCAGCAGAGGTCAAGCCACCGTGGAGACCTGGCAGAAGATGAGACTTCTGAAAGTGGGGTTGGAGAGCAGGAGGAATAATCTATTCCCAGCTCTCACCAGGTCTAAAGGGGTCCAGCCCCTCAGGACACTCCTCCCAAACCCAGGCCGGGGTGGCTGGCCGGTTGAGTTTAGAACAAAAGGCAGGGGAAAGGCGGAGCGGTGGGGGGTGCGGTCCCGGCGCCGGCGGGGGCGGGGCGAACACTATAAGGGGCGGCGGCCCGGCGCGGCCCAGCAGGCCCAGCAGCCCCCGGGCGGATGGCACGGGCCGCCTGTCTCCTCCGCGCGATCTCGCGCGCCCTCCTGCTCCAGCTGCCTCTGCTGCTGCTGTTGCTGCTGCTGCTCCTGCCGCCGCCGCTGATGGCCCGACCCAGGCCACCGGTGAGTGCCCGCCGCTCCTCCCCGAGGGAGGGCTGGGCACGCGGGTTGGGCCCACTGGTTGAGCTTGACCCATAGAGAGTCCTGGCTACCCTAGCGCAATCGGTCCCCGAAATGCCTTTTGGGTCTCTCTGGCTTTGATAATGAGCTTCCCGTCGCTGGCGGTGTGCAAGTGGAGCCTATGAGGCTGGTTAAATGAGACTGTGCGCTGGACTCAGCTTGGGGACCTGCTTCTCCAGCCCCAGCCAGGGATGCAGGAGTGTGTGTTGATAGAGGTAGCAAAGGGAATGGGTACCAGGGCCCCTGCTCATCACAGGAAAGAAGCAAAGCAAGTCTAGGGGGGAGGTTGGGGGTGGCAGCCTCCGGTGAGCACCCCTGCAAGGTATGTACAGTGGATGGTGAATAAAGGAAGAGCTAGGGAAGGAAAAAATGGGGCCCAAGTTGAGAGAGGTGCCTCAACCTGCAGGAGGCAAATTCGGGAGACTTGGGGCCAACAAAGAATGCACCTGAGAGAGACAGTGTGTATGAGTGTCAGGTGGCAATCAGAATAAGAGGGAGCACTGAAACTGGGTGCTGTAGATACTCAGAACAAAAAACACGGAGAAAGGAATGGGGTGCAGAGAAAGGCAAAAGGAGAAGAGGGATTGAGGGACTCAGCCTGTGTGTTCCAGTGGCTACATCCTTCCTCCAGGGTGGTCTTTGAGGCACCTGTCACAGTAGCTGGGCTGGGGCTTGAGCAGGGACCTACAGTACCCACTGGGTACTCTGCTGCCAGCCAGCTCAAAGAATGATGGGAGGAAGGTATGACAGACAGGCAGGTGTCCTGGGACCGTCCCTTGGTCCAGCCACACTGGTCCATCTGCCAGTTTTTCCCCACACTGGCCTTGGGAGCAAAAGGATTTGGAAAGGGGGTTGGGTATGGAAGGGGATGTGGATCAGGAGCTCTTTAGGCAGAGTATGAATTTCCCTGCCCTAGAACTTGGAGCAAAATCGCTAACACCCCTGACCCCAGAACCTCTACCCCCACCACTGCCTTGGATTGGATTCATGTATTTGGGAATTGGAGAGATTTCTGAACCATGAAATCTTGCGTGAATGCCCTCCCCCTGACCCCTTGATCTATAAAGGGGACAAAGTAGTAGGGAGCATCAGTGTCTACTGTTGGGCATTTAGGATAAAATGAGTCAAGGCCGGGCACACTGGAGAGACAGTTGTTAGCTGTTAGCTGTAGCCACTCTGATGCTTGCATGGGGCCTGGAGGCAAGCACGGGATAGGGTCTCAGCTGAGGATCTGTCACTCTAGAGACGCACAGAGAGGGTCACCTCTACTGTTTTTTATCCCTAGACATCCATCAGCAGGGTCAAAAGAATTCTGTAAATATTTATTCAGCCCAGCCCCCAGCTTTCTGAGTTGTTGAAAGCCCCACAACCTAGTGGCCGGGGAAACTGCCTTCCCTTCTGGAGCCAGCGGGGGAGGGGTGGGGAGAGGGTAATTAGAAGCACAAGGATGGAGTCTGTGTACCAGTTGGGCTATTTCCTTGCCTTCTCTGATGCTCCCCTGCCTTAGCACAGCCTAACCGAGTGACTGCCTCACAAGGTTGCCTCCTGCTGACCAGCACCATCCCCATTAAATGAAAAGCAAACTGAGGTTCAGGAAGGGACACCACCATCCTGGTCTTCCCCAGTGGCTTCTTAGTCTGGGGTCCTTCCACTAGGTTCCTCCCATGGACTGGATTGGGCAGTACACCTAGGACTGACCTTGGGTGTCTGAGCTATGTCAGGAGACCTGGTCAGCCAAGAGTCCCTTGAGTGTGTCTGAGGCTGTGGATGGGCAGCTGCCAGGCCGGAGGAGGGTGAGGCAGAGTGAGTTAGGCCCCTCCACAGGGCAGGCCACAGGAAGGCTGCTAACTGAGAAAGAGGGAGCGTACTAGAAACAGAAGTGCTTCTTAGGAATGCGAGTCTTGGAGACCAGCCAAGCTGGTAGGGAGCCGGTGAGTTCTGAGGAGTGGCATCGGCCCCAGGTCTGAACCCAGCTTTTGTCTGGCTTGCTGTGTGATCCTGGGCTAAGTCTTTAACCTCTCTGGACTCTGTTCCATGCTCTGGGATAGTGGGTATTTAGGATAAAATTAGAATAATGACTAAAACTCTTCCCCCAAACTCTCCAGAGCTGTAGTGAGGCCAGGGGTGTTCTGAGCTTACCAGTCTAGATCTTTGGATCCCAGGAGTCCTGGGAGGACTGAGAATCTGGGAAGAAGAGATTCCCAAGTGTGGGAGTACAGGGCCTAAAGGGGTCGAGTCTGGGAAGGACCTCTCTGGGTAAGATGAAGCTGCCGGGTTTACAGGGTGCCTCTCAGCTCCTTTTGGCACTACTGCCATCTGAAAGATGGAGACATTGAAGCTCAGCAAAGATAGTCTCCTGACATAGCTCAGACACCCAAGGTCAGTCCTGGGAGTACCGCTCAATCCAGTCCATGGGAGGAACCTAGTGGAAGGACCCCAGACTAGGAAGCCACTGGGGAAGACCAGGATGGTGGTGTCCCTTCCTGAACCTCAGTTTGCTTTCCATTTAATGGAAATGGTGCTGGTCAGTAGCAGGCAACCAGTGATAGAATCCAGAAGCTCACAGCTTCTGGCCATGACCTCGGTGTCTCTCAGGGAAGGAGGTGGTGGAGGTGGGAAGGGTTGTGTCCTTTTCTCCTTTCATGGTTGCTGTGCCAGCCTCACTGGGTGGCAGAGAAAAGACACCAGGCTGACAGGCTAGACTTTGAGCTGGGAGGGGCTCCTGGAGAATGACAACACCCTGCCGTTCTTTGAGAGGGTCACTAGACTGTCCATAGAGCTGCATAGGGGAATCTGTCTCTCCTCCTGGCCAGGCTGGATAGGCCCTTGTGGCTGCTCATACAGAAGAACCAGGTCCACATCTTCACGGTGACACTTTGGAGTCCCCAGGTGGAGTTTCAGTGATTACCTGTGCAAATTACCTGGGAGGCAACAGATGCTTCGTTACTTTCCCAAAGAAGAGAATTGTCATCTCGTCCCTTGGGGGGGAATATGGGGAAAATGTGGGGAAACGCAGCTCTGGTCACGGTTGCCATCTGTGGTTCTGAGACACTGACAGGGTAGGAGCTGGTCCCTATCTATCCTCCCTGCATCAAAGGGGCAGGAGATCGCAGATCTGGCAGGGTGTGGGCAAAAGTGTATCTACTAAACTGGAACCTCACATGGATGGGGTGTCTCTCAGTAGTAGAGCATAGTCAACCCTGAATTCAATTGCCAGCACCCACAAGTATACCATCAAAAGGGCAATCTGACCTTAGTGACCTGGTGCCCAAGGTCTCGCTAAGTGCCCAGCGTGCCACTTCGCCTTGTGTTCTCCAAACAGCACTTACTGGGAGTTTTGTCCCATTTGTTAGGTAAGCCAGTCCAGGGCCACACTGCAGGCTGTAGCCCCTCCATGCTGGGGGAGGGTCATAGGAGCATCCTCAGGAGTTTCCCGGGTGTGTTTGGAGAATGCAGTTAGGGCTTCAAGGCTCATGTTCCCCTAGTCTCCATTGTGTTCCCATCTAGACCTCCTTAACCTGGTCAACAGGAGCTGGTGACAGACGGCCCAGGGCCCCTCCAGCAGGGCAGGAGGAAGAAGCGGCCCAGGGCCCCTCCAGCAGGGCAGGAGGAAGAAGAGAGCTCGATGCCTTGGACCAAGTATCAGGAAATCAGAGGCTCAACCTAAGGGCAATGAACCCAGCCCTGTGCCAGCATACCTTCCAGCTCCTCCATTTGCCCGGCAATTCAGTGGGCTAAGCATGCTGCGCTGAAGAACTACATCTCAGTCAAACCTTAGGCCCAGGGGAATCCGAGCTGACTTGATTCTTGCATCGTTTTTCTTGCCCAGGATAGCCACCGTCACCGCCCCGGGAAGAGAGGGCCGCAGCTCCCACAGGCAGCTCTGCCTAATAGCTTGACATCTGCCCCGGCCTCCCATTGGGTCCCTAGTCCTGCTGGTAGCTCCAGACCTCCACGATGTGGTGTGCCTGACCCACCTGATGTGCTGAATGCCCGGAACCGACAAAAGCGCTTCGTGCTGTCAGGAGGGCGCTGGGAGAAGACAGACCTCACCTATAGGTAGGGACCAGAGGGCAGGGGAACGGGACTGCATGTTATCCTTACACCTTCATCCTGAGATGCCCAAGGCCACATTCACACAGCCCACTGACCCTCCTCCCCCAACCGTTCACAGACTGATAACCTGAAACCTTGGTGTAGACACACGCAGAATATGATGCTATTATTAGGTAAGCCAGTCCAGGGCCTAGGAGAACCTCAGTGCCTGCCTGGGGGAAGATTTTAGACACTCAGACAGGCTTTAGTAGGCTCAGGTCTGGGACTGGTAGTGATTGGGATAGAGCCACAACCCTAGCAGAGTGTTCAAATCTACCAATTACAACTTGGGCCTTTTGAAGGTGGATACAAGTAATGGTGGACTGCTTGCTGGTGACCTAGGAGGTCCCTCGGCAGATGGTGAGGAAGCTGAGACTTAGCCTGAGAGACAGTGGTCTAGGGTCATATGGCATTGGAACTGGGATAAGGGTGCAGAATTCCCTGGTTGGGGAACCAAGTTCCAGTACAAGGCTCCTCACAGTGAGTTGTACTCCCAGGTCTTGGGACCCCTGGCCGTGTACCTTTCCACTCAGTGTGTAGTATATCAAAACATATACAACCCCATATAAAGGTGAACCCACGTCTAGAAACGGTTCCCTAAACCCAGGGCACTCCTGGCTGCAGCTCTGAATGCACACACCCACTGATCATCCAGAGGCAACACTTCTTTCTTATGGGGATGAGGTGAGACACGCTCTCACGTAATAGCCCAAATAGCCTCAAACTCATAGAAATCCTCCTGCCTCAGCTTCTCCAGTGCTGGGAAGAAAGGCATGGGTCACCACACTTATCTCTAGGGGAAGCTTGACTCCTCAGTCCTCACGGGCTTCTTTGCCCCATGCCCATGCCCCTATACTTCCCCCCAGGATCCTCCGGTTCCCATGGCAGCTTGTAAGGGAGCAAGTGCAGCAGACGGTGGCAGAGGCCCTCCAGGTATGGAGCGAGGTGACACCGCTCACTTTCACCGAGGTGCATGAGGGACACGCTGACATCATGATTGACTTCACCAGGTGAAACCTGTGGCCTGGGACCTTTCTGGGAACACATCCCATTGTCCACAGCCTCTAACTGTGTTCTTCCCCACCCCCACCCCCAGATACTGGCATGGGGACAACTTGCCATTTGATGGGCCTGGGGGCATCCTGGCCCATGCTTTCTTCCCCAAGACCCACCGAGAAGGAGATGTTCACTTTGACTATGATGAAACCTGGACTATTGGGGACAACCAGGGTATGTGCTGGAGACCCATCTTCCAGATGAGGCAACTAGGGAGCCCTTAAGCTGGGGTCTAGAGATTAATTTGGCAACTGGCAGCTGGAGGTGGAGGTTGCTAACTCACCACCCCCTTTTCCAGGCACAGACCTGCTACAAGTAGCAGCTCATGAATTTGGCCATGTTCTGGGGCTGCAACACACCACAGCAGCTAAGGCCCTAATGTCCCCTTTCTACACCTTCCGATACCCACTGAGCCTCAGCCCAGATGACCGAAGGGGCATCCAGCACCTCTATGGACGGCGCCAGCCGGCCCCCACCTCCCACTCCCCAGCCTTGGGCTCCCAGGCTGGGATAGATACCAACGAGATTGCACTGCTGGAGGTAAGATTGAGGTGGGTGGGAAGACAGAGGCAAGACTGGCCCTGTTCCCTTCGCACCCCTGCTGGCCTTATGGCTCCCAGTATGTTCTCTTTTCTGGCTCCTCTATCCCACCATAGCCGGAAACCCCACCGGATGTCTGTGAGACTTCCTTTGATGCAGTTTCCACCATCCGAGGCGAGCTCTTCTTCTTCAAAGCCGGCTTTGTGTGGAGGCTGCGCAATGGGCAGCTGCAGCCTGGGTATCCTGCTCTGGCCTCTCGGCACTGGCAAGGCTTGCCCAACCCTGTGGATGCAGCTTTTGAGGATGCCCAGGGTCATATTTGGTTCTTCCAAGGTGAGTGGGACTTGGACGTCAGTGACAAGAGGACTCAGGGACACAGTGGGTAGGGAGACAGTGCCCTGAGGACTGAAATCCAAGGGGAGAGTGGGGCTCACTCCTTGGGCACAGCGGAGAGTCTCCCAGAGGTGGCAGCTCTTGAGATCTGAGTGGCACCGAAGGTCTTGCTCGCTGCAGCTGTGTGCTGATGTATTCAACCCCCAAAGCCACCATGCGGGGTGGGGCTTTAGAAATGAGGATTTAGGCTCAGACGCAGAATGACTCAGGTAAGGTGGGAAGCTTGTAAAAAGCAGAGCAGGAAACGGATCTAGGCATAGGGACCCTGGAGCCTGTGATTTCAGTTCTCATCTGGCAGAGATGACAACCTAGAACCTTCCAGGTGGAAGGACTTCATAATCACATGTGAGGCGTGGGAACCCTGTATAGGTATTCCAAGGCAGCCAAGGGGCCTGTTACAGGTGGGCTGGGACACAGGGTGGCCAGCAAACATCCTCAATGGGCAGCCCTCTGTTGACCAGAATAACCTTAACTTAGGCTTATTGAACCCAAGCTTATCTTTCTTCTCAACCCAGCTCACCCCAACTGGCTCTCACATCCCTTGTGGGGTACGGTCTGGGAAGGCACTATTAGCCAGCAGTGTTTTGCAAACAAAAGAAACAGGCTGGGAGAGTCCTTGGCGGTGGCCAAGCAGATCCACAGTGGTTGGGCATGGCAGTGGTGGCTTGGCAGCTCCTGGCAGCATCTTCTCTCTGGCAGGTGCTCAGTACTGGGTATATGATGGTGAGAAGCCATTCCTAGGCCCTGCACCACTCTCCGAGCTGGGCCTGCAGGGGTCCCCGGTCCATGCTGCCTTGGTCTGGGGTCCCGAGAAGAACAAGATCTACTTCTTCCAAGGTGGAGACTATTGGCGTTTCCACCCCAGGACTCAACGTGTAGACAATCCCGTGCCCCGACGTGCCACTGACTGGCGAGGGGTACCTTCTGAGATCGATGCTGCCTTCCAGGATGCTGAGGGTGAGTTGGGGTGAGGTAGTTGGAGGGAAGCCAGTGTAGTAGTCCTCACACTCTGTCATTCTGTCATGTGGCTGTCATCCTGTGTGTTGACGCCGTGTGTCATACCCCGCCCCCTCCTCCCCCCAGACCTCATGAGGCCCAGCTCACCCTCACGGGCCCTTTGTCCAGTGCCATCTCCCCTCCAGTAACCAGTATTACGCCCCGAGTTGCAAATGAGGAGATTGAAGGTCAAAGAGGTACAAGGACTTGCCTAGGTCCCTTGGCCCACAGTCAGAGCTTATCAAGGTCAGTGCTTCAGGTGTAGCACCAAGTCCTTACGCATGTGCCACGTGCATCTCAGACAACTCTCAGAACAGACTTCGGACATCACAACAGCTCGGTTTGGTTTTTTTGTTTGTTTGTTTGTTTGTTTTGTTTGAGGCAGGGTCTTACTATGTATCCTGGGCTACACTGAGATTTGCCTTGTAGACCAGTCTTGACTTGAACTCAGAAATCTGCCCGCCTCTACCTCCAAATGCTGGGATAGGGAGTGTACGCCACCACGCCTGGCCATAATAGCTCTTACTAGCATAGCTTCAGAGGGGCAAACAGAGGAATGGGCAGTGAGGTCACTAACCATACCAGACTTCCATCAGTCATTGCTCCTAACCACTGGGCCACCAGGCTTCCCCTAAGTGCAGAGAACTAGAGTCAAGCTCTTGCTTGCTCCTCCCCTTTGCCTCTGTGCCCACCCACACCGGGACTCACTGGGAGAACTACTTTGGGTAGTGTCAAGTTCTGTACCTCTGGTATTCTTCTCTGTGGGCAGGTATAGACGTAATGGGGAGCTTGGAAACGGGAGCAGTACTTGCTTTCCTGAGCTGAGGTTCTCAGTACTTACTGGACCAGACTCTGGGGGCAGGCAGAGGACCCCCTGAAGGGGAAGGAGGTTCTCTTGAGCCAGCTCTGGAGTCTGCAGATTTATTTTCTTATTTTGAAGGCAAAAGAAGAAAATAAATGTAGCCAAGGCTGGCTTCAAACTTGCTATGTAGCCAAGGATGCCCTTGAATTCTTTCTCCTCCTGCCTCTACCTTCTGAGCACAGACATGAAAATCACTGTATCCAGCTGTGCAGTTTCCAAAGAATCCAGTAGTGGCCATGGCCTGTTCAGTCAGCACAGTGTCCGTCCTTAGGCCCAGCCTGACAGGTGCTGAGCCCAGGATCCACTTACCCAGCCTGACTGCCTTCTCTCTTCAGGGTATGCCTACTTCCTGCGTGGCCATCTCTACTGGAAGTTTGACCCTGTGAAGGTGAAGGTTCTGGAAGGCTTTCCTCGTCTTATAGGTCCTGACTTCTTTGACTGTGCAGAGCCTGCCAATACTTTCCGTTGACAACACCTTGGATGCACTCAGGGATAGCGACCCCTGACAGGCCACCTATGTCATTAAAGAGACCCACAGCCTCCATCTTTGTGGCTCTGGGCTTCAGGCTTGGGACTGACAGAGCCTATGTCTCCTCAGGGGAGTGGGTTGGGGTATGGGACCATTTGCAGGGATAGCCATGCTGGTCATGGTCACCTGATAGCAATTGTCTCAGACTGGGCAAAGGCTTTGGCATGACTTAAAAATAAGGTCGGTCTTGGGCCAACAATATCCCACTTAGGTAGATTATGGTCAGCTTGGCTGCCCAAGGCCTCCATCTCTGCCCCTCGAAGCAGAACTTCCACATGAATGCAGGGACCACAGTGGCATTCTATTTTGTAATGGGGTTTCCTGTGGGTAGTGGTGGTAGTGATGAGATGCCCAGGGTACCATTCTTTCCCAGCCAAGCAGCTGGGCCTCAGGGCAGTATCTTTTCTGATAAGTGAGCTCTGGGGAGATGCTGGACTGATTATCTTCTGGTAGGTGAGTCAGAGATGTGTTTCCCGGCCAAAATGTACACAGCCAGCCAGGGAGGCAGCTGCTTCCTCCTGGAGACAATAAACCTCAGAGGCCCCACATACCTCACAGTCTTCCCTGGGGCCATTTCTTCCTGGAGGAGGGGAGCTCTTCCTACCACAGGTACCTTCCAAAGCCATGTAAATGTGTATACAGTGTATAAAGCCTTTTTTAAAAAGCTGAGACTGCCATTAAACACGAGTGTTTTCTAAGTGTCTGTTTGGTTTCTCTTTGTAATTGCAGTCAGGATTTGGGAGATGGAGTTAAAGCCTTCACACCCAAGATGGTTTCCTGGGGTTAGGCCCAATGTTTAGGGTTCACCTACTCCATTCCTGCAGAGGAAGAGAGGGGCACCTGCAATGGCTTTTTAACTGACCACCTGTATCCTCCTTTGTCTCTTTCGAAAGCAGTGGTCATTTTATTTGATCATGCCTAACTACTCATTCCTTTGGGGGGGAGTATGGTCTCATAAATCCCTGGCTGTCCTAGAACTCAGATATCTGCCTGCCTATGACTCTGGAGTTCTGGAGTGTTAGGATTAAAGGTGTGAGCCACCATGCTCACACCTTCCTTTCAACTTAAAACTCTGGTTCCCATGGCTGTGAGAACAGTGGACAAAACTCATGGTTGCCATAGCCCTTCCCAGCGCTTTAGCATCTCCTTCATAATGGCTTCTGGCACAGCTGCAGTCTCTTTAGATCCTCACCAGGGTCTCTAACTGGCCACTGTTTGTTTTTCAACTTTCATAGACGTTACTTATGTTTTGCACATTCCCCGGTACGCCCAACCTTCCCTCATCTCTCCTCCCACTCCAGTTAAGTCAGTCCCTTTGCTCACCTATACGTCACTTTTGCTTTCATGTTCTGTGCATACATAGTTTATATATCTCTATAAAATTTAGAAACCACAAATGAGAGAAAACATTTGTCTTTCTGAGACTTGTTTAATACGATTATCTCCAGTTGCATCCATTTTTCTGCAATATAATTTCGTGTTGTGGCTGAAAAAAAATTCCATCGTGTACACACCACATTTCACTTTCTTTTTCTGTTTTGTTTTTTTGTTTTCTGAGACAGAGTTTCTCTACCAGGTTTGCCTCTAACTCACAGAAATTCCCCTGCCTCTGCCTCCCAAGTGCCTGCGCCACCAAGCCTGGCCTCTACCACGTTTTCTTTATCCATTCTTCTACTGCTGAATAGCTGCCTAGGCTGGGCTATCACTTAGCTCTTGTAATAGTGCTACAATAAACATTACTCAAACATTTTTGAGTCACTGCTCTGTTCAAAAGATGGTGGCGCGCTTGGACATCTTCTCGTGGCATTGTCTTCCCTCAGGGCTCTTAATGCCCAAGGGGCAGAGGCACGGAGCAGGGCTAGGCTTGTGGGCACCAAGCTTGCAGAGCTAAGGGAAGAATGCAAGCAGCCCTTCCTGTTCACCGGGCACAGCACAGAACCTGCATCTTTGAACAGTACCAACCTCCATCCAGTACTGTCATTCTCCCATCCCTATTTGGGCCTACAGCGGAGACAGCTGTTCCTAGAGCACTTTCGGGTGGAGAACCTGATGTGCCAGCCTGGGGTCGCCAGGTCCACCCAGACTCCCTTAGGCTTCCAGATGGAACGGTCCTTTTCTCTGCGTATCGTCTCATTTCTTTTCTTCAACCTGGGGCGCAGTGCCAGCCCCGGCTGTGAGACTAGGAAAGCCACCGCCTGAGTCAGGGCCCCAGTGGCTATTTATATCGCTGAGAAGTTTTCCTCTATTCCAGACCTGGGAGGTGCGAAAAGAGCTCGGGTTCCTTTAAGGGCCCGCGGGAACGCGCTCGGCCTTGTGTTGCGCGGGCGGCGGCGCGCACGTTAGCGTCAATCCCGTGCGCATGCGCACTGAAGGTGGCCTGCTCGTCGTTGCTGCGGCGGCTTAAGGAACCCAGTAGTCGCACGAGCGCTCGCCGGGCCCGTTCTTCACCTCCGGGCGTCCGTCCCCTTCGGTCCAGCGCACCTCGGCCCCGCCCCAGCCCACCGGATTCTTTCCAGCTCGACCCCGGTTGCCGGTTTCCCCCGCCGCCATGATGATGATGGCGTTGAGCAAGACCTTCGGGCAGAAGCCCGTCAAGTTCCAGCTGGAGGACGACGGCGAGTTCTACATGATCGGCTCCGAGGTAGCCCGCGGCGCGTTCTCGGCTTCCCGCAGGGCAGCGGATTGCCGGCTCGAGCCCGGAGCGGGCTTGTACTCCCCGTGTGCGCGCCTCCATTCATCGCGGAGGCGGGCGCGTGCTCGCGGCTGGGGCGTGGCCTGGTAGGCGTGGCCGGGCCCTGAGCCGACTGGACCCTTTTGGGTTTACTTTTTTTTTTTTTAGATTTATTTATTATGTATATAGTATTCTGCCTGCATGTATGCCTGATCTCATTAGAGATGGTTGTGAGCCACCATGTGGTTGCTGGGAATTGAACTCAAGACCTCTGGAAGAGCAGTCAATGCTCTTAACCACTGAGCCATCTCTCCAGCCCTTGGGTTTACTTTACAAAGCAACCAACATCGTTCATACCCTAAGCATCTGCCCTAAATTGGGGCGCCCAGCCGTTACACTCCAGGCAGATGCGAAAAGGATGCTCGGGAAGCCCCTGGGCACTTGAAGGTGGAGGTGCAGTACTGCTCTTGAACCCTTTGGCAGCTCTCGTGCACCCCGCTGCCGTGGTCTTAAAATGTCTAGTTGTAAGCGTGGGGCTTAGGAAGGCCTCTCCACCTCTTCGTTTTCTTGCCTTTGAGGTGGACTGCGGAAGCGTTATGGTCTTTATTATCTGTAGAAAGTAGTTGGAGAAGGGTGTTTGCTTTTGGGAGCCCTGAGACCAGAAGCACCACGCTTTGGTTTTCTGTGAGGTGATTTTGAATTTTTATAGGGGATAAATCTGAAGGGTCGCTAATCTATAACTAGAAGAGACAGCCTCTGTTGAATCAGATGGACAAGTTTTCTTAGGAAAACCCTACAACCGACCCTTCGGACCAGCCAAGGTTTTTTGTTTTGTTTTGTTTTCCGAGACAGGGTTTCTCTGTGGCTTTGGAGCCTGTCCTGGAACTAGCTCTTGTAGACCAGGCTGGTCTCGAACTCACAGAGATCCACCTGCCTCTGCCTCCCGAGTGCTGGGATTAAAGGCGTGTGCCACCACTGCCCGGCTGTTTTTGTTTTTTTTTTTAATGGATGTCTCAAACTAGCCTTCTTCCATCTAAGGACAATCACCAATTAGTTTATGTCTCCTCCCCCTTCCTTTTTGGAGGCAATGTCTCACTGTGTAACCCTGGCTAGCCTTGAACTCCCAAAAATCCGCCTGGCCTCTGACTTCCAAGTTCTGGGATTAATAATAGCATGTGTACTTAGGTTCTTCGTTTTCAAAAAAAGATCTGGATGGCCAGGCAGTGGGGTGCACCTTTAATCGGAGCACTCAGGGGGTAGAAGCAGAGGGTGCGTGAATCTAGCCTGACCTGCATCGCGAGACCCTGTCTCAAAAGATATGGGCATGTCTGATGTGCTGACGTCAGTAGTGGATGGATAAGGCGTGTGAGGAGGTAAGTGCTCTCCGCCTTGGAGAGCCGAATAAAGCCATTTCAGATGCCAGCAGTTCCCTCCTGGCATCCATTTTCAGTGTCATATAGGCCAGTTCATTAGTTGTGTGGTTGGATTTTGTTTGTTTGGTTTTTGACAGTTTAGTGCTGCATGATGAATAATCAAACCCCACAGCAGACCAAGGCTTTCAGGACCCCCTCATGGTTCTTGACGTAGCTGTATCAGGTAATGGGACCAATGTCGTCAGAAGCATCAGGACTGAAGTGTTTCCATTCTCTCTAAGCAAAACGTGGGGACTGCAGTGACATGGTCGCACTGTCATTTCAATGCTGTAGTTCCACAGGGCTGTGCTGGGGACGTGCCGTCCGTGCCTGTCCGTCTCCCACAGCTGGAATGGTCCTGGCTAGCCAGTAAGCATTTGCTCAATTACAGGGTATGTAAAGCAGTTAAGTTTCAGTATTCTATACAGAACAGCTTGTCGAAAGACAGATTTACCTGGTCTAACGTGTGAAATGGTAAACCTAGCCTTACCTCTAAGTGGGAGGTGTTAATTTTGAAAAGAAAATTCTCGTCTGGTGGAGCAATGAGAAGACAGCTGGTCAGATGGGAAAACCCCTTCGGAGGCTAAGTGACAACCTGTTCTTTTTCCCTCTCCCTTCCTCAACTTCTCTCTTTTTTTCTCATGCTTGGAATTGAACCTAGAGCCCTTGTGCTAAACACGTGCTCTTCCACTGAACTCTCTTCCTGGCTGGTTCCATTTTCCTCATGTATAAATACATGGCTATTTGAAGTCATCATCGTAGCATGTTTTTGGTTTTAGAGAGCTAACCACAACCTTTTTTCAGCCTGTTTACTCTTGGCCTTTCCAGTTGAATGAGAATAATTACCCTGAGACCAAAACGGATAGGGTTTTGGCTCTTTGGGGCCTGGCTTTGGTTTTGGGAATTGTTTCGGATCGTAGAGTGCTTTCTGTGGCCCCTGTGGCAGTAGTGTCTAGGTGATGGCCCTTGGCCCCTGCCTTTTAGGAAATGACTGCAGCGTTGAGACAGATGGGCCAGGCTTGGCAGTACCAGCAGCGTCTCTGACGTATGTGGAGCAGTGGGAGGGCTTCTGCAGTGTGTGACTGTCACTGCCACCCTCCCATGTGCCACACAAGCCACAGAACTTTGAAGAAATGAATACCCACATCCAGAGTCTTTGCTTTGTATTCCAGAGAGGGCAAAGACTGACGTAGGAAAAACCAAGCTGTCTAGCCTTAATGTCCTAAGCTCTGAAGGGACCTTAGGAAGGCTTTGTGGTACAGAGCCCCTGCAGGACCTTCACAGTAGCCGTGGGAGACAACATTACCGACTTCTTTTTAAAAACTAATGAAAACCGTACTTTTACCTTTGAATGGTAATAAGCCACAAACCAGATAGCAGCAAGGAGTCTTTGGTGTTCTGTGTATAGACTGGAGCTGGGGCTCAGCAGCTCTGGTTAGTCTCAGTCTCTCCTGGAAGAAAAGTGAAGAAATGACTTCTCTTAATAAACATTCACTACAGTAGGTAGAGAACATGAAAAAAAATAATAGAAGTGATCCTCTATAGAACAGAATTCAGACTGGAAGGCCTGGCATGGTGGTGCACACCTTTAATCCCAGCATTTAGGAAGCAGAGGCAGGTCTATCTCTGTGAGTTCAAGGCTAGCCTGGTCTACATAGCTAGTTCCAGACCAGCCAAGGCTACATACTGAGAATCTGTCTCAGAAAAAAAAAAAAAATCAAGAGTTGTTAAACACTTGACAGGGGAGTAAAGAGGCCCAAATCTGCATCAAGAGCCAGCCAGCACCTTGCACCGTATCCCCTGGTTGTCCCCGCAGTGTGACTCTGCAGGCATCATTTATGAAAAGTCAGTGAGACCATGGGTCCTTATAACAATGACAGGACTAGCTTTTCATGAAGGCTGTGCTTACTGTATTGCTACAAACAAACTGAAACTCTTGCTTGGGGGAAGAAGTGATTTATATGATAGTCCAGGGATTACTAATATAGTGCTTGTTAGACTCTAGAAAATTCTTTGGTGTCTCTGGTTTGAGTTTTGTTACTAAACAAAGCAACACAGGCAGCAGGACAAATTATCTTGCATCTGTCTAAAATTAAAGACATTTTGGTGTTTATTGCCTTGTAAAAATATCAAAGTCTGTGTCTTAAGATGAAAGGAGGTCACTGGAGTCTTAGATTTCAGAGAAGTGCCAAAAAAATCTTTAGTCCAGATCAAAATCACAAGCTTCTTACTGAGGTCTGGGATTCTCCCAATTAGACATCTGGTCAGGACTCGTGGAACTCGGTTCTGATGTCAGGATACACAGATTCCAGCCAGATGTGCACTGCTCTTGAACCCTTGATGTCAGCAGAACGCGTTTATGACTGCTGATGGGCTGGCGTCTGCAGGCCTTGTAGCTCTTGCTTGATCCAGCAAACCCTCCATGCCCGGGCTCTTCGGCATGGTGATGGGTGTTCTGACCCTCATAATGAGCCTTCTTGCTTTACCCATAGGTGGGAAACTACCTCCGTATGTTCCGAGGTTCTCTGTACAAGAGATACCCCTCACTGTGGAGGCGACTAGCCACTGTGGAAGAGAGGAAGAAAATAGTTGCATCGTCACATGGTAAAAAAACAAAACCTAACACTAAGGGTGCGTCTTCACGAGGGTTTGTAAACCTGTTTCAAAACCACTCGCTTATGTCATGAAGATAAAACGTTTTCACTCCAGTGTCTTCATCGCAGCCTGACCTTAGTTCACTAGGGAGCATCTTACCGATGCTCCCAGTAGGGGCAGGTCACCCCGCCAGTGCACATGTGATCCAGGTGAGAGTGGCTCCGGGAGTCTGGTGCTCCACTGTTGTGTGTTCCTGGCAGGGCCAGTGGGTGTGTGAAGGGCCGGGGCCAGGGCAGTAGCAGGTGCTGTGAAGACATGTTGGTCTCAAAACGTTTTAGGAATGCTGTGATTCGCTACCATTTGCTGAGAGTGTGTTGCCGTAGTCATCCTTCCTGCAGCCCTAGTAGCAGACGGTGACCCCAGCCCTCACTTTCCTCTGGGGCTTTCACCGCTTCCCTCCCAGAGCACATTTATCCTGTAATCCGTCATCTTGGCAACCAGTGTGCTAAGCTCATGTGCATGTACCCATTCCCTGTGGCCTGCCCTGTGCCTGGGGCTTGCTAGGTGAGCCACCTGTGCCAGTGAAACTAGTGCAAGCTCTGGGCTGTGGCAACTCTGTGCAGAGTGAAGATGCTCTTCGTACGTTATGGGGCCTCCAGCAGGAACCTTTGGGTATGGGTGCAACGTGCTATTTGGCAGGTGGCAAAACTGCTTCCCACTTAGCAGAGGCACCCTGTAGAGAGCTGCCCTGGGCCTGGGTGCGTGTGTACGTGCATGCATGCGTGCTCACTAGCTCTTTGTAGTCTGTCTTGTCTGTAGGTGCTAATGTAGTTTTGTCTGTTGTGGTATATTGGGGATTCTTTTAATGCAGGAGCCAGAGCTGCCTTTTATCCACTACTAAAAGATATCCACTGTTACCTCAAAGAGTTTCCTTTGTGTCCCCTCTGCCACAAGTGGAGCACAGTCTCCAGCATGGTGGCTGTCGAGCTTTGCCTGCCCTTCCTTGAGTTCCCATGAAGTCTTAGTGGTCTTTCTGCCGTGTGCCTTCCTTCCCTATAACCAAGTGAGTCTTCAGCGAAACTAAGGAAGTCCTGCAGATAAGTAACAGCTTTTGACAAAGGTTCCTAGAAGAGCTGGGGTCACACAGTATGAAGTTCTGTCTTGTTTTCCAGACAGCACATCTGGCCTGATTCAGGGACGGTAACTTTTGCTTGGTGTGAAACAGTTCTTTCCAACTCTCTGGGCTCTTGTTTTAAAAGAAAAGGACTCATCTTTCATTCTGTCTCCTACCTTGCTTTGTGTTGGATCATGGTGGTGTCAGACCTCTTCCCACTGGGGTATTATTCTGAAGCCTTCCTGGCAGCTACTAACCCGCAGCTACCCCAAACATCTCTGCCCCCTGAGCTAGTGCTCTTAGAGGCAAATTCGTCCAAATCCAATCCCACCAGAGGCTTTCTCCACTGAGATGTCTAGGTAAAGCCTCAGTCCAGATTGCCCTTTTGGAAGAGGCTAGCACTTGGCAGTAGTGAGTTTTGACACCTTGCTTTCCCCACCTCCTGCATGTGAGGACCTCATGTGCTGTTTCAAGTTGGTTGGCTGCTTGTCCCTACTGCTGCGGGATGACCACAGTGGGGTCTCTTTGCTCACAGATCATGGATACACCACCCTCGCCACCAGCGTGACACTGCTGAAAGCCTCAGAGGTAGAAGAGATTCTGGATGGCAACGATGAGAAGTACAAGGCTGTGTCCATCAGCACGGAGCCCCCCACCTACCTCAGGTACGCTTCCTGACCTCCGTGCTCCAGGGACATACGGTAGGCGGGGTTTCTGATACTGAAGGACAGTTCAAGTGAAATTGAACTGAAATGTCAGCTCTTCACCCACCGTGCTTACAGTGGCCTGACCTAGGTCTCTGAGTTTCCTCTGCATCTTTGGAATTCCTAAGAAACATAAGCCAAGTCTTCACTTTTGGAATAGTCTCAAACTGGGACTCATTTGCTCCCCCACCAAAAAGTGACTCAGATAACTCCCGAAAGAAACAGTAAATTGGAATACATACAGGCAGAACTTTGAAAGGATGTTTTCTTTCTGAGACAGGGTGTCATGTAGCCCAAGCTGGTCTTAAACTCCTTGTGTAGCTAAGTATGGTGTTAGACTTACAATCCTCCTGCCTCCACCTCCTGGATACTCTGATTATTATAGTGCTGGGGCTGGGGCCCAAGGCTTTGTGCAGAGTAGGCAAGCATTCTACCGACTGAACTGTATCTCAGGTACACACAGTTCCTCTTTTTTTTGAGTCAGGTTTCTCTGTGTAGCTTTCACTGTCCTAGACCTCACTCCATATACCAGACTGGCCTTGAACTGAGAGATCATCTGCCTCTCCCTCACCAGTGCTAGGATTGAAGGCTTGCACCACCACTACCCAGCCAGAAAAATTTTTTTTAATTAATTAATTTATTTTTGAGACAAGGTTTCTCTGTGGAGCCCTGGTTGTCCTGGAACTCACTCTGTAGATCAGGCTGGCGCCTGCCTCTGCTTCCGGAGTTACTGTTGTAATTTTAAAAAGCTCCGTGCGAGGGGTTTTTATTAGGGGAAGGGAACCTAAAAAGAGGGAACGGGAGCGGGGAGACCAACCTCTGGGGACAGGAGCAGCAGAAAAGAAGAGAGAGGGGGGAATGGCAGAGAGACAAGCAGAGAAACAGAGAAAAGAACAAAGAAAGAGAGAAGGGAGGTGGGCAGGGTCCTTTTAAAAGGGAATGTAGTGAATGTGCACAGGAGGTGCTCTTGTGGGTACAGCTAAGGACGTATCCTGTCAGAACCCCAAGTGCAGACCAGTACAAATGCCTGAATACTAACAGTTTTCTTTTTCTTTCTTTCTTTTTTTTTTTGGGGGGGGGTTTCGAGACAAGGTTTCTTTGTACAGCTTTGGAGCCTGTGTCCTGGAACTTACTCTGTAGATCAGGCTGGCCTCTAACTCAGAGAGATCCGCCTGCCCCCGCCTCCTGAGTACTGGGATTAAAGGCGTGTGCCACCACTGCCCGGCTCTAACAGTTATTTCTTAAGAATAACTTTTTAAAGCTGAATTGTTGTAGGGCTGGAGAAATCACGCATGTGTGGCATGGCGTGCATGTGGAGGTCGGGGGACAGTTTTGTAGAGTTGTTTCCCTCCATGTTTACATGTGTTCAAATCAGCGTACTTGCAGTGCAAGTGCCTGTACCCACTGAGCCATCTTCCCAGCCTATAGCAGAACTTTTATGAAAGTAATTGTGGCAACAAAATGACAAGTAATTAAAAATTTACTGTGTTGTATGTAGTGTCTACTCATCTAGACTTAAAAGTGAACTGAAAACTCCATAGGTTTGGTGAGGGGGATAGTGGTGCTAGAGGTTGAACCTAGGACTCCTTGAGCTGTATCTGCCCTTGAGCTACACCCCAGATCATAGTGTACAGATAACTAGAAATACAAGAGGCATATATACAAACACAGGAAGAATGTTTGCCTTCTGTAATCTTGTTCTCTTGGGGGGTGGAGTGGAGAATGGAGCTCGGGGCCTCTTTGCTAAAACATGTTCTACTCCTGAGCTGCATCCCCAGTCACTCTTGTCAGTCAGTGTGGCCACACCCATAATCCCAGAGCTTTGAGTGAAGCCCGGAGGATTGCGATTTAAAGGCCTGCCTGGGCTACATAGTGAGACCTTATCAAAAAACGGAGAGAGGAAAGAAACAGAGGTTAATGGCCAAAACCCAGAGAGTAGTAAGGGAGGAAGGTATTGTTTAGAGTGATGTGGCTGTGGAAAATCATTTCCATCCGGATTTTTCTTCATCTTTCTTGTTAGATTGCTTTTCTGGTCCCCCTGAGCCCCCAGAGAGGGTGGCATGCATCCAGGCCGGCAGGCGCTGTAGACGTGCGCTCAGCAGATTCTTGTGTTCCCAGGGGATGTGGTAAGGACACAAGGATAACTAGGCCTTCCCAGGAAGTCACGGGGAAATTATGTACATCTGGATGACACTTTTATGTTTGCACATGTCAGCTGGGAACCCTTTATACAGTGGTAAACAATTTCTTGATTGGGTCATATGAGGACCAGCTGAGGGAGTAGACTCCTTGGAAGCCAAAACAACAGGGATAGGGGTGTCCAGAGTTTGAAGTAAGCAGCTACACTGCTCAGTCAGCCTGACATTGGGCCTGGCAACCTACCTGTCACTGGATAGTTTGTCCCCTCTTAGGATTCTTGGGAAGTTCTTTTAGTGAGAGCAGGTAGAGATAGGGCAGGATTTGAGGGTAAAGGGTGGCGTCAGCACAGAACATGTAAATAGTGAAGACCTGCAGTTTCCAGAGAACAAGCCCAGCCGCACTGGAATTGTCTGGAAGGTGCAGAGACTGCCAGCCCTCTCCAGAGGGCTCACTTATCTCAGTGGGGCTTAGGAATTTGCTACTTAAAATTTCACACTCTCATGAACCATTTGTCCACAGAGGCTGAGATGGAAACTGGTCTTGCTGTCCCAGCTATTGAGCCCTGTGCAAACTGGTGCCCAATGCCGGGCTGTGGTCCAGGTCTCAAAGGTGAAAGCAGACGTTAAGGTCGGAGCCAGGCTTGCAGTGCTGCAGACTTTGCAAGGCCAAACCTGGCACTGTGCTTCATTCCCTTCCCCAGCCCTTGCCCAGAGGGTGCTCCCAGACCTTTGCATTAAAGGTTTTAAGTGGCCCTAGCGGTTTTTTTTTCTTCCTAATAAAGGTTATAGTTAAATACTGTGCCCCCAAAGACAAAGTCCTGACCTTTCTTAGAAAGTGCTGTTGGCCTCACTTTGAACTCTAGTGGACAATTCCTTCAGGAGCTGTGGGTGTAGCTGTGGGCTGTGAATATGAGGGTTCTGGTTTCATTGTTGCTGCTGTGGTAAAATACCCTGACAGAAGACAACTCAGAAGAAGGACAGAGAGTTTATTTGGCTTACAATTCAGGTATAGTTCGCCATTGAGGTACAGTCAGGGAGAACCTCAAACAGCCAGTCACTTCACTGCCATAGTCAAGGGCAAAGAGAAACATGTACCCATCCTGCCTGCTTGCATCACTAACTTGGTTTTTATCCTTTCTTTCTTCTTTTTTATTATTACTTTTTTTTTTTTTTTACTTTTTTTTATTTTTTATTTTTTAAGCCTACAGCACCCAGTATTCCCAGGCAGTCTCCCATCCAAGTACTAACCAGGCCCGACCCTGCTTAGCTTCCGAGATCAGATGAGATCGGGCGCGTTCAGGGTGGTATGGCCGTAGACTTATTATTGCTTTTTAAAATATTTATTTATCTATTTATTTATTTATTGAGGCAGGGTTTCACTCTGTAGCCCTGGCTTTATCTCCCCCTGCCTCCCGAGGGTTAGGATTAAAGGTGTGTACCACTACACCCAGCTCAGCTAACTTCTTCATTCTTCATACAGTTTAGGATGCCAAGCCCAGGGAATGGTGCTGCCCACAATGGACTGGATCTTCCCATGTCAACTAACAATCAAGACCATTCCCTACAAAATGCCCACAGGCCAGCCTGGATAGGTTCCTTATTGAAACTCCCCCTTGTGCTTCTAGGTTGTGTCAAATAGACAAGTTAAAGCTAACTAACATGTGGGCAGCACCCCGTGACTCCCCTGTCTGCTAGTCATGGTCTTCCTAGGGAAGACAAATAAGCACTGTGGAACCCCAGGGTCTCCCATTGTCTAACTCCCAGTGGATCCGATCATCAGTGTGAAATAGCTTTAGGAATTTTCCCAATAGTAAGAGTAACTTGGAGTTTGGAAAAAGAGAGTTTTTCATGTTGCATGGGTTAGTTGATTATCTCCAGTGCTATTTCCTAGAATATATTAGTCCATTTTCTTCACTCTATAGTTCTATGAGTGTAGAGACTAGAAGCCTTGTCAGTGCATTTTAGAATGGCTAGCACATCTAAAATCTAAACTAGCTGGATTTGTAGTTCCAGTTCCTCAGAAGGCTTAATTTGAACCCAGGAAGTCAGGGCCCCAGGCAACATATCAAGACATCGCCTAAGAAATCAATCACATTAATCCCTTTTGGGCATTTAGGGTCTCTTAGCCAGCAGCTGGGCAAAGAACTCAAGAGAAGCTCTAATTGGAGCCCTTCACTAGGACACAGTATCTTACTCCTGCTGCCCCCGGCTTTGTCTCGACAGCATCTGAGTCCCCTTTCCAGGGCGTTCTGGAAAGTCTGTCTTATTCTCCTTTCTCTAATTAGGGATGTGCTTCTGTGCAAGCCATGTCTAGCATGAGATGCATTACATCATGGCCATGGTTAAGGGCCAATGTGTGTCTAACTATCTGATAACCTCTCTTTGTTGGTTTTTCTGCCTTTTTTTTTTTTTCTTGTTTTTTCGAGATAAGGTTTCTCTGTAGCTTTGGAGCCTGTCCTGGAAGGCTCATTCTGTAGCCCAGGCTGGCCTCTAACTCAGAGAGATCCATCTGCCTCTGCCTCTGGGATTAAAGGACTGCACTACCACTGTTCAGTTTATTTGTCTAGTTTTGAGACTGGGTCTTACTATATAACTCTGATTGTCCTGGAACTCAAAAGAGATCCACCTGCCTCTCCCTCCTGAGTGTTGGGATTAAAGGCTGCACTACTATGCCCTGCCCTGTATCTAATACTTTTGCACCCTTCTCCTCACATAGGTACCACTAGGTGCCAAGAGGAGTCCCACAGTGTAAGAAATGCCCAGATGTCCTCCACAGGAGCTTGGAGCTTGCCAGGGGCACAGTAGTGCCCACTGAGCATGAGTAGAGTCTGAGGGAGCAGACCCTGACTCCTGGTTGGAAGGGGTTAATCTCTCTCTGCGTCTCTCCAGGGAACAGAAGGCCAAGAGGAACAGCCAGTGGGTCCCCACCCTGCCCAACAGCTCCCACCATCTGGACGCTGTGCCATGTTCCACCACCATCAACAGGAACCGCATGGGTCGGGACAAGAAGAGAACCTTCCCCTTGTGGTGAGCGAGCGCTGCAGTGCTTGGCCTCTGCACAGAGCTCCCCTTCGTCCTCCAGTGTACTTTTAGTCTCCTTTCCAGAAAGGTGCTGGTCAGTGACCCTGTGTTTTCACAAATGCTACTCTGCCTCGGGTGCTGTTCTCTCACTTCCTAGACAGCACCTTGGCTTTCCCATGCTCCATGCGCCCTGCTCTGTTCTCTCACGCTTTGCCCTTTTCCTAGCACCTCAGTGTAGTTCTCGGGGACACAGTTCCCAGGCCTTTCCCTGCTGTATGGCTCATCTAATGCCCACAGCCAGTCTCGGGTGTCTCAGGTGTTGTCCTCGTGACTCCCGCTCTGTCGGGTCTCTGTGGCTGCTGAGACAAAGCACTGTAGTGACTTACCCCAGTGCAGGTTTATTCTCTCCCAGTTGTAGAAGTCAGGAGTCTGAAAGAGGTTCATAGGCCAAAATTAAGGTGTACGCAGGGCATTGCTCCCGTCAGAGGGTCATTAAGCTTTGACCTATGGCCTTAGTGTTTTTCCACCCCTCTTTTGAGATGTTTGCTGAGTCTTAAGGAGAAGGGGGTAGTTTTTGTTGTTTTGAGACAGAGTCTAACTCTGTGTCCCACAATGACCTCAGACTCCTGACAATTCTGCCTCAGCTTCCCAAGTGTTGGGATTATGTAGGAGGAGGCCACTTGTTTGTCCCAGTCGCCCAGAGCCAAAATAATCACACAGAAATTGTATGAATTAAAACACTGCTTGGCCCACTAGCTCTAGCTTCTTATTGGCTAACTCTTATATTAATTTAACCCATTTCTATTAATCTGTATATTGCCACATGGCAGTGGCTTACTGGCAAAGATTCGGCATGTCTGACTCCAGCGACTCCATGGCGTCTCTCTGACCCTGCCTTTTTCCTCCCAGCATTCCGTTAAGTTTTCCCCACCTGCCTAAGCTCTGCCCTATCAACAGGCCACGGCAGCTTCTCTATTCATTGATGGTGATCACAGCACACAGAGGGACTCCCACATCAGGATTATAGTCATGAGCTACTAGGCCCTGCTAGCATTAGTCTAGGTTTTCTTTCTAAGGCAGCAGCTTCCTGGCTCTTCCCGATGCATTCATGAAGCACACTGCCTCACCTTGTTGCAGACCTTAACCACAGATATGTTTGAGCTTGTCGTTTTATTCATCTGCAGTCCTGTTAGACTAGCCTTGGGGCCCCATAACATCTTCTGTGTTACCTCTGTGTGAGATGACAAATGCCTCTAAGAAATGGCCTTTCCCTTCAACCATTTACAGTAACCACGGTGCTAAGGAAACTAGAAACTGTCCATGGTAACCTAGGTGTAGGGAACCCTGGAGCCTGATGCACGATTAATAAAAACTCAGAGACAGAAACTGGGGTTCACCTGACGGTCATAAAAGCAAAGCAGCCAGCCACTGGCTCTTACCTCTACCTCGGTCCAAAATGGCGATCCTGCCTCCAGGAATCTCAGAATGAGACTGAGACTGAGAGCTATCTCTTCCAGTCTTATATTCCTCTCTAGTGCTGGGATTAAGGGCGTGCACCATTACCACCTGGTTTCTATGGCAAACTCGGGTGGCTACTGGGATTAAAGGTGTGTGTCAGCTGGGCGTTGGTGGTGCATGCCTTTAATCCCAGCACTCGGGAGGCAGAGGCAAAAAAAAAAAAAAGTGTGTGTCATTGCTGCCTGATCTGTAAGGCTGGTCAGTGTGGCTGTTTGACTTTTCTGATCCTGAGGCAAGGTTTATTTATTAAAATACAAATGAGATGCCACTACAGGAGCCCTTACTGCCAGCTGTGGTTTCCCTTGCAGCTTTGATGACCATGATCCAGCTGTGATCCATGAGAATGCATCTCAGCCTGAGGTGCTGGTGCCCATCCGGTTGGACATGGAGATTGATGGGCAGAAGCTACGTGATGCCTTTACCTGGAACATGAATGGTAGGTGGATAGTCGGCTTTGCTTGTGCTTTATATGAAAATGGCCCACTTTCCAATCAGCTGCCTGTCAGGCAGATTCTCGACTTGACATTTGAAACTTTGTGGCATGGTCCTTAAGGCTGCAAACTCTGGGTTCATTCTGGGTCTGCCACTATGCACCATTCCTTGTGGACTGGGTATGTACCTTAGTTGGCTTTCTTTTGCTGTAACAGGACACCCAAACCTGGGCAATTTATCAGTAAACATAAACAGTTAAGGCTCTCTTCTGTCGAGGCCCTGCGCTGCTTCAGCTCATGGCAGAGCGCAGGAGTGAAGGTATTAGAGAAGCATAAGGACCACTTAGTGACCGTCTGCCTGTGCAGCAGTGACACCGACACCACAGGAGTGCACACTCACTCATCCGAAAAGGCCTTGCCAGGCTGCTCTACCTTAAGCTTCCAGTTTTCAAGAAATAGGCGCTACCTTATGCTTCCACCTGTCAATAAATAAATAATGCGTGATCGTGATGACTTTATCAGCAGCATAAAATGTAGAAAGAAACAAATATCAGCGTGGAAAAAACAGGCGGAGGGAGGAGGGGGAATCAACAACACTTAGGGTATTTGAAAAAGCCATGGAGAAACATTATTTTATGTTTGAGGTGGTGACCCATATCCTTAATCTCTGCACTGGGAGGCAGAGGCAGGCAGATCTCTATGATTTTGAGGCCAACCTGGTCTACATAGTGAGTTCCAAGGCAGGGCTACAGAGAAACTCTGTCTCAAAAAATTTAAAAAAAAAAATCATTTCTAAAATCAGGTACAGTGTCATGTACCTGTAATCCTGGGACTTGGGAAGGAAAGCAAGAGGATCACACAATCATGATCAGCCTAGGCTCTAACAAAAAAAAATCACAACACAGAAACGAAACATAAGCACTAGCAATGACAATAACATGTGGATTTCAGGCTCTGCCTTCCCCTACCTTCTTCCTGGGAGACGGCTAGCTGTGGAGTAGTGCTTGTTTATCAGATGTCCTGCATATCAGATACTGACATTACAATTCATAACAGTAGCAAAATTACAGTTAGGAAGTATCTACGAAAGTAATTTTTTGGTTGGGAGTCACTACAACATAAAGAGCTGTATTGTAGGGCCGCAGCATTAGGAAGGTTAAGAACCACTGCTCTACGGGGTTGGCATGGCAAGTAGATGTAGTTCCAGTGCGCAGCCCCAGCCCAGTGCTCCCCACACCTTACCTTCTGCTTTGTCTCTAATGTCGCAAGGCCACATATGTGCTCTCATGCTTCTCCCCTTACCCCTTGCTGAGCCCTGCTGATTTTTGCCACAAGAGATGCAGATGCAGTTGACTGGAGGGAAGATGGTTCTTTGACAAAATGATGCTGGAACAGTTTAATATACAAAGTTAATAAACTTTGACCTGATCTTACACCTAATACTAAACTCTGGAATCACTTAATGTATATAAAACACAAAACCATGAAATTTGTTGGGGAAAGTGTAAACAGAATCCCTCGACACCAGCAGCACAGTCTAGAGCCGAAAATACCAAAACTTGAACTTTTCAAAACTTGGCTCTTCAAAAGACCCTGTCAGAAGGGTGAAAAGACAGCCAGATGTGGAGGTGCATGCCTCTAATCCCAGCACCCAGATGGCAGAAGCAGTCTGATCTCTGAGCTCAGGGTCTACAGAGCAAGTTATAGGCCAGCTAGGTAGGCTATAAGGAAACCTTATCTCAGAAAGAAAAAGAGCAGGGAATGGAATATGATCGAGGTACTTTACATAATTCGTATGAAATTGTGAAAGAACAAATTGTAAAAACTCAAAGAAAGCAAACAATTAAAATAAGGACGCGGGTTAGAGAGGTGGCTCAGCAGTTCAGAGCACTGGCTGCTCTTCCAGAGGACCCAGGTTCCATTCCCAGCACCCACATGGGTGCTCACAATGGTCTATAACTCCATTTCAAGGGAATCCAATGCCTTCTGGTCTCTACAGGCAGCAGGCATGTAAGTGGTACACAGACATGTGTGCAGACAAAACAACCACGCACATAAGAATAAATCTGAAAAAGTACTCTTTAATGGGGACAGGAGACATGGAGATACACAGATAGGATTAAACTTTGGAAAGGTGTTCTGCTTTATCAGGCTTTCAAGAATGTGCAAATTAAAACTAGTGACAGTAGTAGTGAGGAAGTGGAAGAACTGATGCCCTCACACTGGTGAAGTATGAATGTCTAACCTGCACTGAGAAACTGTGCAAAACCTAAACATGTGACTGCAGGATGAGTGAGCAGCTGCTGTGTAGGGCGTGTGTCCAGGGACGTTTACACAGAAACCTACATGTGAATGTGCAGCAGCTTTGCGCATCAGAGCCAGAAACTAGAAGCATTGGTGCCCTTCAGTGGGTAAATACTTAAATAAAATGTGACACCCCCCCCAAGAATGCTAATGTGAAAATAAACAGCCTGCGTGTATCTGAAGATTTTCTTGTTGATTGGTCGATTGGTTACTTTTTTGTTGTTTTTGTTTTTGAGACAGAATGTAGCCTTGGCTGGCTTGGAACTCACTATGTAGGCCAGGCTAGACTCAAAATCATAGCAATCCATCTGTGTCTGCCTCCCATCTGCTGGTTAAAGATGTGCACCACATGGTTAGCTTCTCTGAAGAATGTTTCCTACTATAAAAGAATTACTCCCAAAGCTACATAAGGTCTGGTTCCAGTGCTTCAAGTGCTCAAATCATAGAAGCAGATATCACAGATGAGTAAGAGGAGGCAAGAAGGCATGGCTGCAAAAGAACAGTAGAGGGTCCTTGTGCTGATGGACATGTCCTGGGTCTGGACTGCCCAGGTTTGTTCTGAGAGCACACTCTGGTTTCATAGGCTGTGAGCCACGGGAAGATTCCCCAGGGGCAGATGTCTGCAGAGTGTGGGCTTGAAGGGAAAGGATGCTTCCTCCTCTGCCGCTCTGAGTATCTGGGAAGGCCAGGTTCAGTTGCCCAGTCATCCACATCAGCATGAGGGGAGGTTGACAAAGAAGGAAGAGATTGGAAAAGCCAGGACAGGCGTGAGCACCATGAGTTGAAGCACTAAACATAGGTTGGTGTTTGCATTTTCTGATTCCAGAGAAGCTAATGACCCCTGAGATGTTTTCAGAAATCCTCTGTGATGACCTGGATTTGAATCCGCTGACTTTTGTGCCAGCTATCGCCTCCGCCATTAGGCAGCAGATTGAGTCCTACCCCACAGACAGCATCCTGGAGGACCAATCTGACCAGCGCGTCATCATCAAGGTAGGTGCAAAGTGGACCCAGCCCTCGCTGGAAGTCGGTCAGGGTTCCTTGGTGGGATGCGGTTTCTGGGGAAGGCATCTTTCAGGGACAACCTGACTGTGTCCTAGGAGAGGTAGGGCTGAGTTTTTGAGGAAAGTGTCACATCGTGGGTAGGGCAGCCAGTGCTGCTGTTTGCCAGGCGCTGAGCCGGTCCCAGAGAGAAGGTAAAAGCAGCTAGTGGCAGGGTAGGAAAACACACAGTGACGTGTGTGACATCAATGTAATATTCTTGTGCTGGGCCAGAAATATACCTGTCTATTCCTGCTTTCAGCTCTTTGGTGTTTATGCTCACAAGGGTGATATTCATTGCCAGGTCACTTGGCCGTCCTTTAATAGTTTGAGGACCTGCCAGACTTGCACAACAGCTGTTCCGGTTTACATTCCCACCAGCAGTGCAGAGTTGCAGTATCTCCCTGTAGTCACCAAAAGTCTTATAAACTCCCTCCCACTCTTCCTCCCTCCCTACTTTCCTTCATTACTCCCTTACTTCCTTTTTTAATAATAGTTATCCTAATGGGTGCAAAATATCTTACTGTGCTGAATTTTTTTAACTTTATTTATTTTGTTTTATTATTACTTTTTTGTTGTTGTTTTTGGTTTTTCAAGACACAGTTTCTCTGTGTAGCCCTGGCAGTCCTGGAACTATCTCTGTACACCAGGCTGGCCTCGAACTCACAGAGATCCACCTGTCTCTGCCTTTTGAGTGCTGGGATTAAAGGTGTGCGCCACCACTGCCCAGCATTTTTAGCTTTATTATTAGTTTGTGTGCTGTGATGCATATGTCTTGCTGTGCTGAATTTTTTTTCACTGTTATGAGTATGTGTGTGCTGCGATGAATGGAGGTCAGAGGACAGCTCTGGAGCTGGTGTCTGGGAATAAGCGTATCTCTCTAAGGGATTAGAAGTAGATAGGGCAGGTGTACCTGTGGGCTGCTTGGCAACATGATTGTAATCAGCGACAGTAGGGTATAGAAAATGACTTAAAACAGACTCAGGGATAATATCTGAAGAGTGGCATGTAATCTGAGCCCTATGTGGCCTGCATAGCTGCATAAAGATTGATTGCCACAGATGTAAAGGACAAAGAAGATGCTTGGTCAGCATGAGAGACAAGGGACATGGGAAGTCAGGCTAAGGTGGGATCAGGTGCCCAGAATCTCAGTGTCTAGTGACAACCCGGGAGATATGTGAGGCCAACCTTGGTTCTTAGTTCCTGAGTCATGGGCAGAATTCACTTCAACCTGGCACTTGAGGATGGCTTATCCCCACCTCCTCACGCATTCCTGGGTTGCCCTCACTTGTGCTTATTGGTTCTGGCCACAGCTGAACATCCATGTGGGAAACATCTCCCTGGTGGACCAGTTTGAATGGGACATGTCAGAGAAGGAGAACTCCCCAGAGAAGTTTGCCCTGAAGCTGTGTTCGGAGCTGGGTTTGGGCGGGGAGTTTGTCACCACCATTGCATACAGCATCCGCGGACAGCTGAGCTGGCACCAGAAGACCTATGCCTTCAGGTAAGGTAACCTCCCCTCTGGTCTTACATTTTTGTCTACTTTCTTGCCTACATTGGAAGAATACTTCACTGGGAACTGGAATGCTTAGCAAAAGCAAGATCAAAGGGCTTTTGGCAAAGACATGGCAATTCAGGGAGGTTTGCCAGATATCCCAAGAATCAGCTTCGTTGAGGCTTTGTGTCCATATGAGCAAGAGAAAAGGGGCTAGAGAGAGGTAGCTTCAGCTCCACAGAGATCCACCGCTCTCTGAGCAGCAGGAATAAGGGGTATACAGGCATGCATGCAGGCAATACACCCAGACACATAAGAGGTATGCAGATGTGCATGTAGGCAGCATGCCCAAACACATAAACTAATAAAAATGTTTGGAGAGAGAAGGGTATGAGCCCTTGGTGTGCTAAGCAGGCACATGAGTAGTTGTTGTCACTCCTCCAGTAGCTGACTGGCCATCAGCTTTGTTTTCTAGTCTTGATGTCTGTCCCATGCCTCACCATTCCTCCAGGAAGCCTACTCATGGGTGCCACCAAGCTGTCCACTCACACTGTATGAAGCTAAGGCCAGCAGGCCTCAGAGCCAGTGTAGGGCAGTTTTGTTCTCTGGAGTCAAATCTGAGGTCCTGTGATGCCCGGTAACACTGTACAGGTCCTGAGAGTGACACTGACACAGCAGTCCCATCCACAATCCGTAGTTGAGTGGGAACCTACTTTGAAACTGCATGTACAGCTGGCCGCTGGCTGCTTCCAGCAGCAGCAGGTGTTGGCCTTCACAGTGCTATAGTCAGGGCTTGAGAGGTGCAGCTTCTTGAGGCTCATGATGGCGCCTGCTGACATCATTTTCTTCTGATGCCAGCACTTAGCAGCATTTACATTGCATTGACATCATTTTCTTCTGATGCCAGCACTTAGCAGCATTTACACTGCCAGACCCCAGGTGGCTTCCGCTTGATAAATTTCTGGCCACCTGCAGTTCTCCTGTGCCCCCAGAGCAAGCCCCCTGGAAGTCATGAGTAGTGTTAGATAAGGACTCAGTAGTGTTAGATGAGTTCTCAGGCGAGGACAGGAAGGGCCTGACTCTGCTGTCTGTGGTCCTTAGTTCTGAGTTCAGATTTCAAATCCTTGGGGATAAAAATGAAGGGCCACCCTGGTAGATATTTGAGCAAATAAATGTCCCTTCCACTGGGACTTGCCTGGATCCCTGGAATATGTCCCAAGCGCTTGTTGTGGGGATGAGAAAAGGGCTGCTTTATCTTTCCAGCCAAGCTGGCCTGACGAGCTCTCAACACCTGTCCTGTGTCTTGTACCATCTGGGCAGCTGGGATGCTACCCACACTGCAAGAGATCTAGCAATGACAATCTAGCCTGAGAATCAGAGTCTAAAAATCCAGAGGACAGGAGCAGCTGGAACTCCTGATGCTTCCTGCTTTCTGAGCACAGCATCACCTCGCCCCATGGCTACGTGGAACCAGGAATTTCTTAACCACTTACCCCAAGAAAATGATTGTTGTCTCTACTGTACTTGCAGGGCCTCCTTGTAGGAGCCCTGGCCTGGTTTCTGCTATGTATAGAATGTAACAAGCATTGAGTTCCATGACCCCTTACAACAAGTTTTAAGTTCAGCACCTCTGTCATGTCATGTTGGAAGCACATAAATTCCTTCCAGCCAGTCTGCCATTCTCTGCATGTCTATGCCCCACTCCCTTCCGTACCCATCCCATGATCCCTGGTCTTTGGTTGTGTCCACAGAGTAGGAGAGAGCTTCTGGTCACAGGGCATATGTGTGAGCACGGCCATGATGCCGGCATTAGAAAACCTGATAAAACCAGGGCAGGAACAAGAAGCATGGGGAGAGGGGGTGACGTACTGGTAAGGGCTCCAGGCTCCTAGAGTGCAGAACTGAATTAGAGAAACACAAACATCTCAGAACCAGAATGAGGACAGAAGGGCTGTGACAAGGACTGTAGGGACGGCTCAGTGGTTAAGAGGACCCAGGGTGATTGCCAGCTCCCACAGGGTGACTCACAACCATCTGTAACTTGTTTCAAGGGATCTGGCGCCCTCTTCTGGTCTCTGTGTGCACCTGCTACACATACATAAATGGAGGCATACTCAAAATTTCAATAAAGCAGACAAGAAAATTAAATTTTTTTAAGAGGGGCTATGACAAATAATGGGGAAGTGGGTTTGATGAGGAATGGAGCTAGGTTAGGCACCAGGGAGCTTGCTGCTCTTAGGAGAAATGCCTACAGCAAAATTACCAATAACTTCTCCTGAGCCAGTCCCTGTGCTCCAAAGCCAGGGGCCAGTGAACAGCATTCTGTCTGGCACAGGAGAAGAGATGTATGTGGCTGCCAATGTGCTTTGATTCCTTACATACCCAGTGACTGGGGTGAGCTCTGGCTGGGGCAGGAGGAGCAGAGCAGATGTTCGGATGACCCTCTCCAAGTCACTGTGTCTGCCCCCGGGGGCTGCTTTTACCTGCAGCCCTGCCAGGATTGTGTGCTCAGTCAGAGGGCTTGACAGCTGAGCCTAAATGAGGGACAGAGAAACATGCTTCTCTGCTGGTGTGTAGCATTAGCAGTTAGGTAGGGGAACTGCTGGAACCCGCTCGGACTGGTTAGGTGTGCGCGCTTGTTAGATGTACACCATAGTGGGTAGGTGTCCTAGTAGAACCTCACCAGCCAGCCCAGCCTGGGTTTCATTTTTATAATAAATCATTGAGAGACAATTCACACCACACCACTTGTTTTACTTTAAAATTTTTTTAATTTTTGCATTACTGGAGATTGAACCTAAGGCTGTCCTGGCACATGCTTGTAGACTAGGGTGGTCTCGAACTCAGAGATCTACCTGTTTCTGCCTCTTAAGTCCTAAGATAAAGGTCTGGTGTCTTTTTACATTTTGATTTTGAGGTAGGCTCACACTGAGTTGCTGGCTGTGAGCTCATTCTGTAGCTCAGGCAGGTCTTGCACTTCTGATCTTTATATTTTACCTTTCTTCCAAATGATGGAATTATAGGTCTGAGTCACCATGCCTGGCCTTCTTATATGAGTGCTTGGTTTGGTTGGTTTTCATTCTGTGGAGCCAGGGTCCGGCCACAAAGCCCAGCTGGCACTGTATAGCCTTATGATGACTAGTTTCCTAGAATAATGTGTTCAGGGGTCAACTGTATTAGCAGAACTCCAGTCTTATAGCCGAATAATATTCCATTGGTTAAATATATACATTCAACGTATCCATTTTGCTGTGGCTTATTTCTACCTTTTGGCTATGGTAAATAATGCTAAGGACATTTGTGTGTTTGTGTTTAAACACTCTTGTCAGTTCTCCTGGCTCTCCACCCAGTAGCAGTATTTTGTATTATATGGTAGCTGGTTAACTTTTGTATTGCTGTTTTATTGAGACAGGGTCTTACTTTGTAGCTCAGGCTAGCCTCTAGTATATAATTCATGGCAGTGCTTCTGGCCCAGCATTCTATGAGCCTGGATTATATGATCCGCTGCCACATGTGGCATCTGAGGAGCTGCTGAGTTGTTTTTATGGTGACTGCAGCATCCTACAGAACCACCAGCGGTGTGGGTACAGGCTCTGCACCTTGGCCAGGGCTTGTCTTGCCATGCTGACTATAGCTATCCTGGTGAGTATTAAATGATTATAGGCTAGAGTTGTGTTTCCTAGTGAGTATTTTTTCATTGATTGGTCCTTTGTGTGTATGTGTATAGCTCTCTGAAAATGTCTTGTTCAGGTCATTTACTTTACCCCAGTTTATTCTGGGGAGGTATGTACACATGTGTAAGGTCAGAGGACAAATTTAGGAGTCAGTTCTTTCTTTCCACTATGCAGGAGCTCAGGTCCTCACACTGAGCCTTCTCACTAGCCTGTATTTTAACTGGCTCTTCTTACTGATTTGAAAGAGTTCTCTATATACTCTGGGCACACATTCCTTAGTAGGTGTGATTTGTAAATATTTTTCCCATCTTCTGAGTTGCCTTTTCGCTTTTTTGATAGTGTCCTTTGCAGCACAAAAGTTGTTATTTTGATGAAATAAAATAACAGTCCAGTTCATCTGGTTTTTTTAGTTGGTTGCTACACACACACACACACAAACATAGATATGTATGCCAGTACACATTTGTGTGTTTGTGTCACTTTTAAAACATCATTGCCTAGCAGGGTGTGCCCAGCAAAATTCTTCAAAGACCTTGAAAGAACGGTGCTCAACTTCATTTGGAAAAGCAAAAAACCCAGGATAGCCAAAACAATCCTGAGCAACAAAAGAACTTCTGGAGGCATCACAATCCCTGACTTCAAACTATACTACAGAGCTACAGTACTGAAAACGGCCTGGTACTGGCATAAGAACAGACAGGAGGACCAATGGAACCGAATAGAAGACTCAGATATCAACCCACACATCTTCAAACACCTGATCTTTGATAAAGAAGCAAGAAATATCAAATGGAAAAAAGAAAGCATATTTAACAAGTGGTGCTGGCATAACTGGATATCAACATGTAGAAAAATGAAAATAGACCCATATCTATTACCATGTACAAAACTCAAGTCCAAATGGATCAAAGACCTCAATATAAAGCCAGCAACACTGAACCTTATAGAAGAGAAAGTGGGAAGTACACTTGAATACATTGGCACAGGGAACCACTTCCTAAATAGAACGCCAGCAGCACAGACACTGAGAGAAACAATTAATAAATGGGACCTCCTGAAACTGAAAAGCTTCTGTAAAGCAAAGGACATAGTCAACAAGACAAAACGACAGCCTACAGAATTGGAAAAGATCTTCACTAACCCACATCAGACAGAGGTCTGATCTCCAAAATATACAAAGAACTCCAGAAATTGGACGCCAAAAGAACACATAATCCAATAAAAAAATGGAGTACAGACCTAAACAGAGAACTCTCAACAGAGGAATCTAAAATGGCTGAAAGACACTTAAGGAAATGTTCAACATCCTTAGTCATCAGAGAAATGCAAATCAAAACAACTCTGAGATTCCATCTAACACCTCTAAGAATGGCCAAGATTGGGGCTGGAGAGATGGCTCAGTGGTTAAGAGCACTGACTGCTCTTCCAGAGGACCTGGGTTCAGTTCCCAGCACCCACATGGCAGCTCACAACTGTCTGAAGATCCAGTTCCAGGGGATCTGACACCTTCACACCAATGCACATAAAATAAAGTTAAGTAAACCCTAAAAAACATTAAAAAAAAAAAAAAAAGAATGGCCAAGATCAAAAATACTGACAACTTATGCTGGAAAGGTTGTGGGGAAAAGGGGACACTTCTGCATTGCTGGTGGGAATGCAAGCTGGTACAACCCCTATGGATGTCAGTGTGGCGATTTCTCAGAAAATTAGGAAACAAACTTCCTCAAGACCCAATAATACCACTTTTAGGTATATATCCAAAGGATGCTCAATCGTGCCACAAGGACATGTGCTCAACTATGTTCATAGCAGCTTTGTTTGTCATAGCCAGAACCTGGAAACAACCTAAATGCTCCTCGATCAAAGAATGGATTAAAAAAATTGTGGTACATTTACACAATGGAGTACTACACAGCAGAAAAAAATAACGACAGCTTGAATTTTGCAGGAAAATGGATGGAACTAGAAAGCATTATTTTGAGTGAGGTAACCCAGACACAGAAAGACAATTATCACATGTACTCACTCATAGGTGGTTTTTAAACATAATGCAAAGAAAACCAGCCTACAAACCACAATCCCAGAGATCTTAGATAACAATATGGACACTAAGAGAGACTTACATAGATATAATCTACATGGGAAGTAGAAAGTAGAAAAAGACAAGATCTCCTGAGTAAATTGGGAGCATGGGGACCTTGGGGGAGGGTTGAAGGGGGGAGGGGAGAGTCAGGGAGGGGAACAGAGAAAAATGTAGAGCTCAATAAATATCATGGGGGAAAAAAAAAGACTAGCCAGGTGGTGGTGACCTTTAATCCCAGCATTCTGGAGGCAGAGGCAGGTGGATCTCTGTGAGTTCAAGGCTAGCCTGGTCAACAAGAGCTAGTTCCAGGACAGGCTCCAAACCTACAGAGAAACCTTGTGTGTGGGGGGGGTACGGACACCAATGTGGATCTGTCATCATGCCCTAAGGGGCATGGCAGTTGTGGCTTGTAAACCTAAGGGTGAATGTAGGATTTGGTCTCTTCCTCCCCCTACCCCCCACAGTTATTTGGCCTTAGGCAGGTTATTTCTTTCCTATTTCCCTATTCTCTTCTTTATAGAGAGGGGATGGTAACAGCTTCTCAGCTTGCCTGTACATCACAGAAAACAAAGTCCTACATCTAGGTCTGACATGGTGGCCCACACCTTTAATCCCAGCATTTGAGAGGTAGAAGCAGGTAGCTCTCTGAGTTTGAGGTCAGCCTGGTCTATACATTGAGTTCTAGGACAGTCAGGACTACACAGAGAGACCCTGTCTAAAAAAAACAATCACCACCACCTTACATCAGAAATAAACTCAAGTACCCTCTGCTAGCATCAGTCTTTCCTCTCACTGTTGCTTTCTAGCAGTCCTTGCATGGGTGTTAGTGTGGTTGGAGAATGTCCAGGCTCCGTCCTGGCCTCAGAGTTCATGAGTAGGAATCCCCTTGGAATAATGGACTTGGGACTCAGGGCAGCAGCTCTGTTTGCATGTCCCACGAAGCTGAGGCGGCTAGTGTTGGCTCTGTGCCCATCCCTCCATGGTCGGCTCTAGTAGTTGTAGTTTTGAACACATCCATGGTGTGCCGGAGTCAGGGGTGAACAGAAGGACTCTGGGCCTGTTTGCCAGCTCTTTAATTCTTCTTTAAATTCAGAGAGAAACATGTTTTGCTTCCTTCTGCCTGGGTTTGGTGCCTTTCAAATCTGCCCTCCCAAGGGAGCCGATCTGGAGATGAGGATGAGTCTGCCTGGGCTGTTCCTGGATTTCCGAATGAAGCTGCTGAGAAGAGGCCGGTCCTGGGACCACAGGGTGGGGGCTGACTGGTCTCTGACCTCTTAAGTCACTAGCAGGAGTTTGGGCTTCCAGGTTCTATGGGGCCTGTGAGTATAGATGTCAGCTGAGCTTCGGTAGTAAGTCAGACCCATGTCTGCCAAGCTTTACCCATACTCTGGCCTTGATCCAGGCTAAAGGTCTCTGAAACCTTTATGCCAAGAATTGGCCCTAGCCCAGCCTTTCTGACTTGGGCTAGGGTTTGGCCTGTACCGGCTTGGTGCAGTGATGAATTGCCACTCTGCTATCAAGTCTGGTTTGCTTTTGTGAAGTCCACTGTCCCTGAAGCCCAAGAGATGCCATGTAAGGAACTGTCTGGCTTGGAAGAGGCCTCTGCAATGAATGTTGGCTGCTTTAATGTTAAGCCTCCCAACAGTAAATGCGGCACCCACATTTTAGACAGACCAAAACAGCCCAGTCAGCTGTGTTAGCCCATTTTCATCTGCCCAGTATGACTTGGGCTCTGTCTCCTTTTCCAGAACTGAGAAGGTGCTGCAGGACAGCAGGTGGGCACACCTGATGAGGACTGTGATAGAGTAGGGAGGCCAGTGTGATGGTGAAGAGGAGGGGACCTGCTTAGAGCCTTGATGTGACACACTGGGTACCTCCTTAGCTTCCTCTTACCAGCTTGGAAACCAAGGTGCAGAGCAGCATACCCACACCCATCCCTAGTACTTATGCCCTCGCAGCCTTCATCCCATTTTGTTCCCACCATTATGTCCATTTGGCAAGAGGCTTGAACAGATGGCCACTCCTACTTTAGGGTAGAGTCCAGGTGGTCTCTAAAGGGCTCTAAGCCTGGAGATAGCATTTCTAGGCTCAGTACTCTGCCAACCAGATGCCTGTCTCAAAGCAATTAGGCTGGCTTCTTTGGGGGCTTAGTGTGAACCCCATGAAGTAAGCCAAGTGATAGATATATAAAGAACAGTTGAGAGCTAGTCAGCCCAATGGCCTTCTGTGAGGAGGTCAGGGCCTCTGGAGAAGTCCTTTTACAACTAACTCTACCGTACCCTTCCCTTTGGTGTTCCTGGTATTTCCCTGATCAGTGTTGGGTAGACAGGTCTGGCTATAGTCTTTCAGTCATCTGTACCCAAGACACTATTTTGTCCAAAGAAACCACCTCCATAGCCGGCAGCTCCCCCAGTTCTTACGAGGAGAATCGGCTTTGAAGGGTGGCTATCTAGGCTGTAGGTAGTACTGTTTCTGTTGGATACGTCCTGGCATCATGCTTGAGGCTCAGTGACAAAAGTCATCGCTCAGCAGCCCATCAGCATTGCTGTGGGGGAAGAGCTAGGACAAGGAAGTGGACCTTCCTGCTGTTCCCTGACCATCTGCTAAGGGATGGCAGGGTAGAAAGCAATGGTTTCTGGGGGACTTCCAAGCTGCCATTCTGTTAACGAGCACTTGTTTCCCTTCCCTCAGTGAGAACCCACTTCCCACAGTTGAGATTGCCATCCGAAATACTGGAGATGCTGACCAGTGGTGCCCCCTACTGGAGACATTGACGGATGCAGAGATGGAGAAGAAGATCCGTGATCAAGACCGGAACACAAGGTACACCCACAGGCACCTATCTTCCCTGGCAGAGGCAGGGATTATCTCCCCAGGAACCTAGTTTTAAGAGGAAGTTTCTGTGGGTATCAGGCCCCAGGGTACATTTCCTTGAAGAAAACGGCATCCCTTAGCAGGTGTCAGTTTCTATAGAGATAACCAGGGCCTGTGCAGCAGACTGGCAAGGTCAAGAAAAGGCTGGAGATGGGCCCCATACCTAGCTACTCTAGAAAAATAACAAACCTAGGAGGGTGGCCACCCAGAGCTGTGACCAGTCCCAGCTAACCACCTGTTCTTCTGCTTCAGGCGAATGAGGCGTCTTGCCAACACTGCCCCAGCCTGGTGATGAAGTCATTCATGCTCAACTTTCATGGAGCATCTCAAAAGACTGCCTTTCCTTCCTCTGTGGTAAGGAGAGAGGCAAAGGGACAGCTGGTACCATCCTGAGGAATGGGGTAGGGCCTGCCAGGTGCCTTCCTTCAGCACACATTCCATTTGCTAAGCTCCAGCACTGTCCCCCAAAGTCTAGTCAGGAAGCAGCCTCTTTTGGGTTGAGTTTTGTTTTTGTATAGGAGCCTCAGACAGGGCTAGCAACACTTTTTAAATAAAAAGTAACAAATTCAGTTTCTTTGGTATTGACAGCATAAAATTATGAGCTAGGTGTGGGGCCTGAAGCAGAACCTGTGTGGGTGTGAGTGGTGTGTGGGTGTGAGTGGTGTGTGGGTGTGAGTGGTGTGTGGGTGTGAGTGGTGTGTGGGTGTGAGTGGTGTGTGGGTGTGAGTGGTGTGTGGCCAAGGTTCATGTGCCAGCCCTTCCCTTCTCGCCCTCAGATCCCCAGGTGAGTGAGTGGAGATCACTGGGTCTCCACAGCCAGCTGTAAGGACCCCAAAGCAGAGCCCAGACAGTTCCTTCTTGGGCCTTCCAGCTTCCCTGTGACACTCTGTGCTCAGCAAGTCTTTGTAGAGGTTGATAGGAATGTGTCAGGCACCTTTGCTGGCCTTGGTCCTGGTGTCAGCTAGGGAGACCTTACTGCTCTAGAGTCCCTTCTAGAGGACTTGGTCATGCATGGGCAGTGCCTGGACATGACATCACTAGTACGCAAACAGGAAGTCTTCTGTATCAAAGTTCTAGCAATCCATCTCCATTGTAGCCTGGACCAGCTTCTCCTTTCCCACCTGTTGTGAGGAGTAGGGAAATACCCCAGCAGCCGTGTGCCATCCTTTTGAGTTGGCAGTATGTGGAGAAGAGGTACAGCCCTCTACCCTACCCGTCTCCCCCCCCCTGTGCTTTTGGTAAGCTACTCATTCCCTTTGTCCGTGGTTTGTGGTATGGTATAGAATGGACACAGGATCCATTAAAGTGGCATATGGGTCTGCAGTAAGCCAGGCTCTGCTTGGCAAACTGGGTATACAGGTTGTGATTGAAGACAGTGATCCTGGCACCCAGCTATAGTCTGCTGCTACCCTCTCTCAGCAGGTCCTCCTAGGGAGTGTTCTACCCCTCTCCCCACACCCTAGACCCTGCCTGCTTTAAGCACCTCCACCCCACACAGCAACACAACTTCGGCCCCACCAGGTTTCACTACAAACTTGAGTCAGACTCGATAGAAAACATTTTTGTTACCATAGAAATAACAAGCAGTGGTTTGGGGAATTCCCATGCTCTTGGGCATCCAGGAGTTAAGCCCCAGTGAAGTACATATAGAGCAACAGGGAAAACTGGCCACATTGACATCCTCAGTTCAGAGGAGGTGAGGGTAGGAAGGTCTCGCAGGCCTTCAGTAAACAGAACATCTCAGAACTACCTCTGCTGTACACAGGGTGCTGCTACGATGGAGCTCAAGGTCCTGGGCTCACTAGAGTGGCAAAGGACCAAACTTGTTCTCTGCTGGGTCACCAGCTGGAGAAGAACGTGAAGACTTGCTTTAAATGAGGACAGAGAGGCTTGGAGAATGGACATCAGCCCAGACACCCAGGCAGGATACCTGGAGACTGGGCATGATCCTGGGTGTTTAAGACTTGTTCCTGGTGCTCCATCAAGGCACTGGCAGCATGAGGATGGGAACTGTGGGTCTGTGGTTAGTCCAGAGCTCTGCTGGGCATCTGCAGTCTTCACCCTCTGGGCCCCATGTCCTACCACCTACAGTTGAGCAGAGAGATAGGTGACACAGAGGAGTGTAGGGTGTTGCCGGCTGAGGTCCCAAACCTGTTGGTGGGGCCCAGCCTAGATGGGTTGCTTGGCTGTAGGAGAAGGTAGAGCCCTGCCAGAAGCCTCCCGCTGCCAAGTGGGTTTACTGCTTCAGGGGCTACAGTTAGGGCTCTGGTTGCTCTTCCGGAAGGGGCAGGTAATTGGGATCCTCTTGAGGGTCGTCTAGTAGTAGCTTCCTGTGGGAAGGGGACAACTATACTGAGCTGCAGTAAACACACAAGTTCCCCCGTGGGTAGGTAGATTGCCACCTGCGGGAGGGAAAACAGTTGTCCGACACTCACAGAAAGCCAGGGGTCAGCAGCAGTCTCTTGCCTCCAGGCTGGTTGGGAAAGACATCTTCTAGGAAGTAGTAGATGTGTCCCACAACAATCCCTACAAGAGAGCCAAAGGCTGGCCTAAGCCGTCTTTCACAGCCTAGTATAGCCCCAGGTTCCAGAGCAATAGTACCCTGTTATCCGCTAGTTCAGGGTAAGATCAGAACTGGCTTTGAAAGCTATAAAGGGGCCCAAAAATGGACAGTACCTGGGGAGGGACTAGGGGCCTAAGAACACTGGGGGAGTAGAAGCCAGGAAGCAGAAACTGTAACCACCCCCAGACAGGACCAACTCTAGTGTCTGCAGGTCAACCATAGATGCAAATCCTGTGGGCCAGCTGGACTGTTTGAGGGGCATTAAGAACAGAACTGGAGTTAGGACAGGAAGAGGAAATTGGGAGGTGCACAAGAGAGGTCAGGCGCAGGGGGAAGGGATGTGTGTGTGAGCTGCAGGCCCTAATGGGAGCAGCTGGCTTGAGGTGAGTGGGAAGGGTGGACAGGCTCACCTAGCAGGTCTGTGAGGACGGAGTTGCCCAGCAGCATGGAGAAGCCCATGAGGGCCCAGGGCAGGAATGGCGCCTGGAAGTTGAGTAAGCCGAAGAAGTTGACCCTCACCTGAGGGCTGCGCCGGCTCCATACATAAACCAGCATGGCCATGAGGGCCTGTCCCAGGAAAAAGAGGCTGCCCAGGAATCCCAGCAGCTGGGCCAGTGTCAAGGCAACCTGGGGCGGTCTGCTGCCCACAGTGCTTGGCTGGCTTTTTAAAGGGGTTCCCTCATATCCCTGGTCTGTTCCGTATCGAGCAGAACTTCCTGTCTGTGGCTCTAGGTACCCATCTCCATCAGGTTTCTGCAGGCTCTTAATGTTTCAGAGCCTCGGGATTCTACCAGTCTGCCCTAGTCCCCGTTGTGCTCTGCAGGGACACTGGCGGTCTAGCTGGGGCATCTAGGCTACATGGTTGCTAGGCCCTGAATGTTTGTCCCTCCCGGCCTGAGCACTTCATGTCAGACCCCAGGGACACGACAGGCTAGACAGAGGTGTCCCTTGGCCCAATAATACTGATACTACGGGAAGGATACAGTCATAAGAACACCACCAAAGAGAAACATGAAAACGAAGTCAGCCTTGCGACCGCGGAAGGAACCCTCCTCCAGCATGCGGCAGTAGCGGAACCTGCAACACTGGTATAGGAAGTGCCACGTTGACTGGGCCTCAGTTTCCCCGCTCCTAGCCCAGCACACCGACGTCGTCGTCCCCTCCCACCCCCCAAACCCGACCTCACCACCCCACCCCGTGGCCCAGGATACACGAAGAGCATGTTGAAGAAGAAGCCGAATCCCAGGGGCCCGAAGAAGAGGAATGTCGTGATGAGCCTCCAGACCTGCGAAGAGGTGGGGTGGCGGTGAGGCGCGGGCCTGGAGGGCCAGGGCCTGGCTGACAGGTGCCAGGGTCGGGGGCCACCTCACCTGGAACTTCCGGAACACCAGGTGCGGGTTGAAGTAGAGCTGAAAGGGGCTGAGCAGTTCCAGCTGCTGTGGGACGGGGAGCGTGTAAGACGCCGGAAACCGGCGACCTCCCTAACCCCCTCGGGCCGGCCAGGGACTGTAACCATGGCGCCGCCACGCCCGCCCGGCCGGCCCGCTCACCACTGCGGCGGTGGTAAGGACGCAGGCCGTGGTGTAGGCGCGCGTCACCGCGGGCACCTGCAAGAAGCCCGCCGCCAGCCCCTGCCCGGCCATCGAAAATCCTGGGCGCGCGCGCCGGCGACGCCGCTCTCTTAACCCGCCCCAAGCCCCGCCTCGCCCCCCGGTGGCCAATCGGCGTCGGCAGGGCCGAGCCTCGGCCTGGACAGCCAATGGGAAGAGGAAGCGGGAAGGCCAGTCGCATCGAGGCTGCTGGCCAATGAGGAAGTCCCACGGTAGAGCACATGGCGGTTGTTGTGGCTGCGGTGGAGGCGTGGGAGGTTTTGCGGCCAACCAGAAATGGTCGCTTGACAGCATTTAGAGATGGGCCAATAGCAAGCACCCACGAGATCGCCATGGGGGCGGGGCTATGAAAAGAGGCGCAAAGAGACCCGCTAGGGGCTGCGGGAGATGCTCGGCCAACGCAGGCAGACCTCCGGCTGGCTGGTGACGCCCCCTTTAGCTTCTGAGAACCCAGGCCCATTTCACCCACCGGGCCCTAACAAGTCGAGTCCAGCTAAGGTGTGCGGACTCCTATGTGATCTTCCTGAGTGTGTGCTGTGGGGAGGACCTAGCCCAGGGTTCTGAGCCAAGCTGTAGTCAAAAAGCAGACTGGAGAGAAACTTGAAATTTTGGTAGAAGAGAAAAACGTCATTAATCAACCCGTTCATTGAGGACCTACTGTGTGTTGGATATTTTGATAAACGCTGGGGATCCTGTAGCCAACAAAGACACTGTCCATCATGGTCCAGCCAGTTCAATACTATAGCCACCTAATGCTGTCTAGAACAGCACCTTGGAAAATAATACCAGATGGACCTCCATGGTAAATAAGGTGACCCGGGAAGCCTAGACGAGGTGACATTTAATTGTCACTTCTACAAGATCCCTGTGCTCAGTAGAAGGTTACACAAACAAAACATTTACAAGTGCCGTCAAGGTATGAAAAGATTTTCCTGTGAGTTTTGTGGGGATTTATATTCCAATAGTCACTATGGGAAACAGTGAAATTAGTGCTCAAGTATTTAAAGTAAAACTGTCACTAGATGGGGTGATGTACACCTTTACTCCCAGCACCCCAAAGGCAGAGGCAGGCAGATCTCTGTGGTCAAGGCCAGTCTTGTCAACACAGAGAGTTCTAAGCAAGCCAGGCAGGGTTGCATAGTAAAACCCTATCTCTAAATAGATGAATATAAATTATCAGATGGGCCTAAAACCTCAGCACTAAGAAACTGGAGTCAGAATAGTGAATTCTAGGTCATGACACCTGAGCTGCATGACAAAATCCTACCTGAGAAAACCAAAATAATAATTATTTCATTTTATTTAAATAAAACTTAAAGCACAGAATTACTATATCCCCCTTAGCAAGTCCATCCAGAAGAACTTAAAGAGATACTTTTGCCAGGCATGGTGTTACACGCCTTTAATCCCAGCACTCAGGAGGCAGAGGCAGGTTCCAGGCCTGCCTCCTTGGTCTGCTTGACGCAGACACCTCTGGCCCATTCGATGACCTCTGCCTGGAGAGTCATTGGTAAGGAAAAGTCCTAGGGACCTAGAGACATGAGCAGTGCTGGGCACTATTTGCCTGAGCTACCCTCAAAACTCCTGGATTCAAACTCAATCCTTGACTCCCCTGACTCCTAAGTAGCTAAAATAATAGATGTGTCCCACATGGCCACTTATCCTGGAGGTCCTGTGAAGAGCCAGGGAGGTGATAGCAATGTCCCCACTCCCAGAGGTCCCTCCTGTCCATCAGAGGGCCACCTTTTCTCAGGATTTGAGTGTACAGGACCTACCTGTAAGTGAGCCTCCATCACAGCTCTGACAACCCCACCCACACGTGGCTGGATCCTTTGTCGGCCCATCTAGGCTGTGGAGCATTTTTAGTAACAAATTCTGAAACTGCACAGCAGCTTCACTCAAGGCCACTGTGAAAAGGCAGCCTACAGTCCAAGTAGGCTGGGTTAGACCTTAGGGCTACCTACATGGCAGGCCTCTGGGCCTGGTTGCTGGATCTAGATTTTCCAGGCATGTGTGGGCCTCTGGGTGGGATAGGTAGGAGAAGGAATAGCCTGTGCGAAGACCCTATGCTGGCTAGTTCTGTGTCAGCTTGACACAAGCTAGAGACATAGCTGGGAAGACAGATCTTAATTGAGAAAATACCTCCACAAGGGCCACTGGGTGGTGATCTGATGTAGTCTAGGGGTCTTTTGTTTCTTTTTTTGACACAGGGTTTCTCTCTAGCTTTGCAGCCTGTCCTGGAACTAGCTCTTATAGACCAGGCTGTCCTCGAACTCACAGAGATCCGCCAGCCTCTGCCTCCTGAGTGCTGGGATAAAGGCGTGTGCTACCACCGCCCATCTTAGTCTAGGGGTCTTAATTAGGTTTGTTTTCTCTTCCAGCTAAAGAATTAAAAGGCAGAAAATCTCAAACACTGCAGACAGAATCAACAGTTGAACAATGGTGTTTATTAGAGGTGAGGAAACACACGCATGCAGCAGACACACTGAAAAATCAGAGACTGGGAGTGAGATAGACTCCTCACTAGGCAGACAGCTAGGGAGAGATGCCATGGCCAGGTAATAAATGTGGCCAACTTCCAAGGTGGCCGACTTCTGCCTCACCTTCCTGACTTGAGACAAAAGCCTGGCAGCTTGAAGCAAAGATTTTTGTAGGCTTTTGTCTCCCACCAGAAGACTCCCTGCTTGGTGGACTGAACCAACAAAGCCAAGTTTGGATCAGGACATGTCACACAAAAGTTTGTGCAGTCAATCAACCACCCTCATGGAAAAGACATGGAAATCGCAGTAGGTATCCTCCAGACCCTGATCTATGCCTGTAACGGGTATAAGTATCTCTCTTCAGGATATGCTCTCTCCTACCAGTGTGGCTGGAAGCCAGCAAGCATTAATTGAAGGCACTATTGATGGAGGCAGAGACCACAAAAGACCAAAGGTGCCAGGTTGACCTGGTGGCTGTTTAGCCTATATAGTGAGCTTATATAGTGAGCCTTATGTAGGTGTGCATGCTGCTGTAGGGATGACCCCAGGGAAGGGAGAAGGGTCCCAGGTCTCAATAACAGACCTAAGAAAAATGAGGCAGAGAAGTGTGCAGACAGGTTCTCAACAGGCTAAGGATGCTTTATTGGAGCATTGAAGAGCCTTAGTCTTCCTGCAGTATGAAGGCTGAGCACACTTACAGGTGCTGTGGGACAGGTGGTATGTACCATACGTGGGTACCTTCCAGGCAGTTACAGCTAATTTTTGGAGTTTGACTGGAAGCGGGGTGGGTTGTTTTCCATACCCAGGCATTATTGTTTCCATGGGTGGAGCAGATCCATCAGGCCAGAGCTAAACTATTCTTTATGGCTAGTGGCTATTGCCTGGTACTGCCTGACTCATAACCTGAGGCTATTACCCCAAAAAAATGACCCATCATACAATATTGTTAGGCCCAACACAGAGATGGGCTAAAGATAGCCCAAGATAACTTGGCTGCAGGTCTGCAATACCCCAGATGGCCACAATCATAGCTGTGCTAATCAGTCAGCCTTGTAGACTCTTAGACACGGGTGCAGCTTCAGAACAGGAGTTGATAGAAAGGGGCTGAGGAGAAGGATGAGAAGACATGCCCAAGCTTAGGCATAGGCTTCACAAGAGAGCTGTGCTTCGTTTGACATCTTAGCTGTAGTCATATATAGATTTCAGCGGCTCTCAAGCCTCATTCCCAACAGTTGCTAGGAGACTCCTTCCTCTCTCGCCTCCTTTTCCCAATTGAGATTATAGGATGGCCCTCCAGGTTTCTTGGATAGGATGGCAATCAAATAAGATAGAACTATATGGGTCACGTCAGGAGGTCAAGGTCATCCTCAGGTGTGTGTGATCGTGAGCCCAATCAGGGTTACTTGACTAAAACAAGACAAAAACACCACAGGTCACAAGAGTTGCTCAAGGGGGTTAAGACAAGACATGTCTTGTAGACCGGAGGACACAAGCTCCACCGGGAGCAGAAGACAGGAGCAAATCCAGCCAGCCCTGGGAGCCAACCCAGTCTTGGGACACTGGCAGACCAGGATTGAGCAAACGACCTGACTCAGAGTCCAGGACCTCCACCAGAACCAGAGTGGGAATGAACCACTAGGAGCAGAAGCCAGGAGCAAACCCGGTCCCGGGACACGAACAGATCAGGATTGAACCAGTGAACCAGATACAGAGTCAGCAATCACCACCAGAAGAGGTCTAACTCCAAGCCAGGGACTTCTGCAAGAGGAGATCCAGACCAAGATTTACAGAAACAGATCAAAACCAGCAGCCTAGACCAAAGTAGGCTTGAGACAGCAAACTCCAAGGGACCAGACCAAAGCACAGGAGCACTGAGCTACCTCCAGGAACAGGAATAACCCACGGGGTAACTAGAACTGTGACACTGACTATACCACAAGGAAAACCATCATAGCTTTTGATCTACTGGCACCTAGAAGATTATTCAACAGAATCTCAGACAGCACCAACCACACCCATTAGAGGAAAAGATGAGTAGAAAAGGTAAGATCACAAGCTACACCACAAAGAGCAACACAATACCAGTGAAACCCAAAGACCCTACAAAAGTAAGACCTGAACAACCAAATATGGATGACCCAGAAGAAAATGATCTAAAAAATAACCACAAGAGAATATCTGAAATTCTTAAGGACGAAATGAGAAATTCCTGAAAGAAATGGAAGAAAAAAAAAACAAAAAAAAAACCTGGAAGATATCAGCAAATTACTTAAAGAAAACCAAAAAAAAAAAGGAACTCAAACGTATAACAGAAACTATTTAGGACTTGAAAACTGAGATAGAAAAAATAAAGAAAACACAAGCTGAAGGAATTATAGAAACAGAAATCATGAGGAAAAGAGCAGGAACCACAAATGCAAGTACAAACAACAGAATATAAGAAATGGGAGAATCTCAAGTGCGGAAGATAAAATAGAGGAAATAGACTCATCAGTTAAAGAAAACATTAAATCTAACAAAAGCTTAACCCAAAATATCCACGAAATATGGGACAACATGAAAAGGCCAAATCTTAGAATAATAGGTATAGAAGAAGGAGAAGAAAGTCAACTCAAAGGCACGGAAAATATATTTAACAAAATCATAGAAGAAAACTTTCCCCACCTAAAGAAAGATATGCCTAGGAAGATACAAGAAGCTTACAGAACACCAAATAGACTGGATCAAAAAAAAAGTCCTCTTGCCACATAATAATCAAAACACTAAACATACAGAGTAAAGAAAGAATATTAAGAGCTGCAAAGGAAAAAGGCCAAGTAACATATAAAGGTAGACCTATCAGATTTACAACTGACTTCTCAGTGGAGACAATGAAAGCCAGAAGGTCATGGTCAAGCATTATGCAGACATTGAGAGACCACAGATGCCAGCCCAGGCTACTATACCCAGCAAAACTGTCGATCATCATAAAAGGACAAAACAAGATATTCCATGACTAAACTAGATTTCACCAATACCTAGCCACAAACCCAGCCCTACACAAAATACTAGAAGGAAAACTCCAACCCAAGGAAGATGGCTACACCAACAAAAACATAGACAATTGATGATCTCATTACAGCAAATCCTGAAGAAGAAAGAAACGCACAAAATAACATCACCAATGATGAAAACCAAATTAACAGGAGATAGCAACCAGTGGTCATTAATATCCCTTAATGTAAATGGACTCAAGTCACCCATAAAAAGCCACAGGCTAACAGATTGAATACGAAAACAGAATCTATCCCTCTTCTGCATACAAGAAACGCATCTCAACCTCAAGGACAGACATCATCTCAGAGTAAAAGGTTGGGAAAAAATATACCAATCAAATGGACCTAAGAAACAAGCGGGTGTAGCTATCCTAATGTCTAACAAAATGGACTTCAAGCTAAAATCAGTCAAAAGAGACTAAGAAGGACATTTCATATTAGTCACAGGGAAAATCCATCAAGAGGAAATTTCAATACTGAACATCTATGCTCCAAATACAAGTGTACCTTCATATGTCAAAGAAACACTTCGAAAGCTTAAATCATATATTAAACCCCACACACTGATAGTGGGAGACTTCAACACTCCCCTCTCACCACTGGACAGGTCAATCAGACAAAAAATGAACAGAGAAATAAGAGAACTAACAGATGTTATGACTCAAATGGACTTAACAGACATCTATAGAATATTCCATCCAAAC